>PVJS01045198.1:0-16335 GCA_004027185.1 Glis glis
TTGGGAGGCAGAGACCGGAGGATCGGGGTTCGCGGCCAGCCTCAGCTCTCTCTCTCTCCTTGTCTCTCTCTCTCTCTCTACTTAGTGAGGCCCTCCACAACTTCGTGAGACCCAGTTTCAAAATAAAGTATAAAAAAATAGGGCCGGGGGCGTACCGCGGAGGTAGAACACCCCTGCGTTCAATCCCCGGTACCGCAAAAAAATAAATAAATAAAAAATAAATAAAAATAAAAAATAAAATAGAACCAGGGGTGTAGCTCAGAGGTAGAATGCCCCTGGGTTCAATCCCTAGTAACTAACACACACACACACACACACACACACACACACACACTCACAAATACATCCAGTAGGCTAATAAGTCCAAAATTTTGTATGCAGTTTTAGTAAACCATATTCCACTGAGCTGAAAGCATGGCATGTTGTAATCTTTTCTCTTTTGTACAAATGGCAGAAAATTTGTCTCAATTTCTTCCACAAGGACTTTGGGGTTTATTGTATAGCAGCCCAGGATTAGAACAGATTAACAGGAATTTGCACCTGTGACCTGCATCAGTAATATAGAGTGTGGAGCCTGGAAAGTGCCCACGCCCGAGTAATGTTTCCCTGTATCTGTGAAGCAGGCAATGTGCCAGTCTAGCAAGAGACATGGGCGACCAGTGGGCATGGGCAGAGTCCAGGAGAAAGAGTATGGAAAACTATGATCAGGGAATGTTTTATTCATAAACATGTTTCGAAGGTGGTAGGAAGATAAATTTGGGCACAACAGAGTCCCCAGGTAATTAGAAGTATTGTCCAGATCAGAGCCTGTTACCCCAATATTCACGGTGACATTCTTTCAGCTGCACTTAAAATTGGGTTTAGTGAACGGCCAGATATGCAGTTGGGAAGAAAGAATCCAAGGTCACTTTGAGATCTGACACTGGAAGGGCAGTAGTACTGCTGACACAACGAGGAATGTCAGGCGGTAGACCTTGCTACAGTTCCTTAGAGATAAACTTTAGCTCTCAGATGTTAGAGAGGGATTTGTCTGTGCCTGGGGCAAGCTATTCTTAGAAAGCCAAGCTGGCTTAAAAGTCTACAAATCAGGGTGGAAGGATTGTTGGGCTGTTGGTGAGTAAGCCCAGCACAGAAGTAATACATAGGAATAATCAGCCTGCTCTGTAATGAGCAACATCCATGAAAGAATCAGAAAAACTGCCATTGAGAACATTCTGGTATATGCATAATATTTCATAAGAATGAGTTTGTATAATTTCTGAACATGAAGAAATCACTTGGCGATTTTTATACCAGCAACTAAATGTGTTTACTGTTAAAACACGCTGTTGGGTCATTAGCAGAAATGAGTTATGACCATAGTACAAGAAGTAGGGTGAGAACAAGCAGAAATTGACAGGCAGAACATGACCACAGAAGGACAAACTGACCCTGGAAGAACAAACCGACAAGACCTCAACTGGGTTAAACACATGCAAGGCCCTTTCCTACCATTACAGTGAAGTTGCTGCCAAATTACTCAAATTCCTCCAGCAAAAGTGGTTCAAAGCCTCAGAAGGAAAGAGCAAGTGGGATGAGGAAAAGGTAATCCTAAGGGAGCAATTAGAAGGAGGTTTTAAGTTTTTGGGGTTGCTATTTGAGGTAGTCAAGGTATTTATATTAGACTTGTGTTTAAAGACCCAGAAGGGTCCTTGGGAAATCTCTGTACAATTCAAAGACTCCGAAAGCAGAAAAGTCCCCCGGACCCTGAGAATCCAATGAAACTGCAGGCAGTAGCCACACATACTGTGTATAAGGCTGATTCATCCTGGGCTGTCTCGGAGCCCAGAGACTGGAACTGTGTGTCTCTACTGACCTTTGGAATGTGTTTGGCCCTATCTCTGGGGCTATGCTGACCCCTTCTGCAAGGTGAAACCCAGCAGCAAGGTGTACCCTCACTTGCATGTATGAATCTGGGGTACGAATGGGAGCTATTTACAAAGACTTCTGGAATCTTCAAAATTCAGGACTGATGGGGGTTGAGCTTTGCAGGTAATTAAAAACACCTATGAATCTAATTGTCTTGAACAAATCCAAAGGTAAAATTGAATAAAATGTTGCTTAATAGTTTAGAAATTAAATTAGATGAAAAGAATAGGAAGAATTAAATTTTAAGATTCTTAATGTAAAAAAGTATAATAAAAATGGATTTCCCATAAAATTTAATGCCCATATCATAAATGTGTTAGAAAAATACCACTATTTTTAAGAGAAAAACAGAAACTCAAGAATGAAGAATAAAAACAAAAAGACTTACTAAGTATTTAAATGGACTTTAAAATGCTATATTTTTTCAATTCATAAAAGCTATTGTAATGGATCGTGAACTAAATTAAAATGACAGATATAGAAACTCTAACTTGAGCCTGCACAATGGAAGAATTCACGAAAGCTAGCCATACCATTTTGTATATAAAACAATATTCTAGAATTTTAATCCTTTAAATACTGTAGGTTTTAACTAGGAATACAAATGTCATAAATGGGTCTATGTCATATTGCTTCAAATCTCTTAAATATAATTCAGACATATTTCAGGAAACATAAAAAGATTTTAGAAATCACTGTAAACTTCCTTTTTTATACCCTTTATTTTATATATATGTATATATATCTATATGTATATATGTATGTATATATTCCAATAGCAGGTATACCTCTCTATCTGATTACAGTGATTGAAATCTGTGACAGAAATAAATAATATAAATTAAAATGTAAAAGGAAGTCAACAAGCAAAAATTCATAAAAGGTTTTTTTTTAAACTTTGAAATTAGCCAGTTCTCAACTATGCAGAGTGTGAATGATAGGTCTTATATAAAGGATGCTTGTAAGCTGAGCATGATGGCACACACTTGTAATCCTAGTTCTTGGGAGGCTGAGACAGGAGATCAAAGATTCGAGGCCAGTCTCAGCAACTTAGCAAAACCCTGTTTCAAAGTAAAAAGTAAAATAAAGTTGGAGGTGTAGCTCAGAATTGAACCCAAGGGTTCAATTTCCAGTACCAAGAAAAAAAAAGGGAAAGGAACAATACTTGTGACGATATTTTATAGAAGGCAAAAACATGCAAAAGTTCCTCTACTTAAAGATATAAGGGGGGAAAAGCATGATTTCAACAGTGGCAAAACATTTTTAAATTATTTTGAACATAACTGCTCACCAACTTATACCTTCAAATAGTTTTCTTGGAGAGACCAAAACATTGGGTCATTTCTATGCCTTTACTAATCACAATATTAATAAAGAAGAATTTAGCTGATTGTATCTTTTGAAAGTTACCCTAAAAATGAATATAATTGAAATGAAACAGTCTCATGAACATTGACTCTGTGTAAATAACCATTAGAGGGGTGATAATAAAATATAAAATGGAATCAATTCAATTCAGCAAACATTTATTTGCTCTGTATGTAAGTCTGTAGAGGTGTTCTAAGTTTGGGGAAATACAAAGATGAATAATACAAGTTTCTTTCTCTCAAAATTTTCACAACCTTGAGGTGAAACCAGGGATATAAACTTCATAACAAAGTATAAATAACAGTGTTATAGACTCTTACCCCTCATAAGAAATCTCCTCTTCACTGGAGGAATCAAGAAGGTCTTCAAAGGGGGTAGTATTTGAAGTCTTTCAGTAGAAAGAGAAGGGAGAGAAAGCAGAGAGGAAAGTGTGGGTGTTCATGGAATGGCAAGAGTCAAGTGGAATGGGCACAGAGGAGAGAGGTGAGGAATTAGTCTGAGTCGAATGTTTGGGGCTTGACTGTTGGGCTATCAAGTCCAGAGGTGAGGGCTAATTCTTTGTTCTGTGGGCGACAAGGGGATAGCGCAGGCTTTTGAGCAGAGTGCTGTGATTAGATCTGTATTTCAGGCCAAGTATCCAGGCAGCCATGTGCGGGGTGGATGGCAGCCAGGAGTGACTGCCTTGGGAGGCCTGTTGCAGAGACCATTGCAAGATTCTAGGTAAGAGGATATAAAAGCAATGGGAACAGTAAGTGGAGTATGGCCAGAGGGAAATAAGATGAGAAGCCGGGTACAATGTCGGAGAGCAAACTAGAAGCAAGAGTGGGAGGTCCAACTGGCAATACAGATGGGAAGAAATGAGGCCTGAAAGTATTCTCTCAACTTCTTACCTGGAGGTAATCTCAGACTTACACAAATGTTGTAAAATTAGCATTAAGAATTCCTAGAGCTTCCCATCTAGATTTCCTGTACCACGTTTGCTTCATTGTTCTCTTTTTCTCCCCTTCTCCTCTACCCCACACATGTTTGTTTCTAAAAAATGCCCTGGATCTCAACATTCTAAAGATGAATCGAATTCTAACCTTGAATTATTGAGAAAGTTGTTACAAAAGTAATCGAGGAGGTTAATATGAAGGAGGAAAAAGGGGATAGGTTGGGTGTTCATATAGTGCAAAGAGGCTAAGAAGGGATGTACAGTGTCCTGCAAACCTCACCAGCAAATGTCCCTCAGCAGACTAGAAAGGCTACCCCTTTCTACCAAGTGTACAAGTGTGATCTCAAAGGACCAGGGTCACAGCAGTGACTGAGAAGCACACTCACCTCTCCAGCTAGCTTTCTGAATGCATTCTGGTGATCAGAGACTGCAGTATATCAACCCAGATGTTGATCTAGGTATTAACCTAGATATGTGTCCTCTCCCTAATTCTGAATCATTCATCCATCCATTCATTCATTCATTCACTCAACAAATATTTATTAAAGGCTTAATATGTCAGGTATATACCATAGACTGGAAATTCAGCAGTGAACAAAACAAATTCTCTTGCTTGTGTGAAATGTACATGGTAGTGAGGAGAAAAAGACAATAAACAAACACATACCATGAATGATAAATGCTATGAAGAATAATCGAGCTAGGTAAAGAGTGACAGACCAAGCTGAGGGAGTTAGCTTAGATTAAAAGGTCAGGAAAGACTTCTTTGATAAAGCAAATATTTGAGCTCAGATGCATTAAAGTGAGGGGATGAGACTTGTGGATATTAGTTCCCCTCAAGGAAAGCATTTCCAATAGAAGAACTAGGCAGAACAAAGGCCATGAACTGGGAGCATGTGTAGTGGGTCCAGGCTACATCAAGGAGACTTCTATTAAGTTGGATAATGCTTAAAGCAAATACCAAGATAATAAAACAAAGAATTATAGTTAATAAACCAATAGAAGAGATTAAATGGAATATAGAAAATATTCAATCCCAAACTAGGCAGCATAAGAGAAAAAGAGGAATGAAGAATAAATAACACAAATAGAAGTCAAATAATAAGATGATAAGCTCAAACTTAAAATATCAATAATAACAATATTAAACATAAATGGTCTAAACACTCAATTGAAAGAGATTTTCATATTGGAAAAGACCCTGACTGTGGGATATCTATAAGAAATACACTTTCAATACAAAGACACAAATCGGTTAAAAGTAAAAGTATGACAAAGATATATCCTGCAAACTCTAAGAAGAGCTGAAAGCTATATATGGTTTGTGTCCACCTACGGATGCCTTCTATCATTTGCTGGGGTGTAGCTCAATGGTAGAACTCGTGTTTAGCATGTGAAAGGCCTGGGTTCAATCTAAGACAAATGAGAGACGAAAGAAAAGAAAAGAAGAAAAGAAAAGAAAAGAAAAGAAAAGAAAAGAAAAGAAAAGAAAAGAAAAGAAGAAAAGAAAAGAAAAGAAAAGAAAAGAAAAGAAAAGAAAAGAGAAAGAAAGAGAGAAAGCGGCTTCTTCAGTGGATGCATTAATATCAGACAAAGTGGATTCCAGAGCAAAGACTATCTGGGGGGTCAGGAAGATAACTTTATAAGGGAAAAAGGATAAGGAATCAGTTCAACAAGAGAACACAGAGATGCTAAGTATTTAGGCCCCTAATAACAGAGCTTTAAATACATGTAGACAAAATGTACAAAACTGCAAAAAGAAACTGAAATCAGATGTTTCAGTACTCCTCTCTCAATAATTATTAATACAGATAGATAGAAAATCATCAAGAATATAGTGGATTTCACATTATCAACAAACTTGACCTAATTGGGCATTTATAGAATTCTATATGCAAAAACAACAGAATGTGTATTTGTTTCAAATGTACTAAAATCATTGATTAAAATTAGATGTATACATCACCTGTATCACTCCAGGCAAGAGTACTCAATGACCAACATGATGCCCTCCCCACTCTGGTTCATAGGGAACCACTTACCTTCTGACATATATTTTTTGTTGTTGTTTGTTTTATAAGTAAAATCAAATATATTCACAAAATTCCTATTCTACTAGGAAAAGTCCGTAGTCCAGACCAACTGTGCAGGTCAGTCCAGAAATCTAATTCTCCTGTTTCTTTAGCCAACAAAACAGGGTTTACTCTGTTTCTCCATTCTAAGGCGTCCACCTGCCCTGAAATGATTAATTCCCTCTAAGTCAAAGTTTGAGTTTTCTACATATTGTTATGTTTTAGGAATTTACAAAATTAACCACTATATAGTTCCCATAGACACCACCCATTTGCTATTATTAAATAATCACATTTAAGCTGGGTTTGGTGACACATGCCTGTAATCCCAGTACTTAGGAGGCTGAGACAGGAGGATTGCAGATACAAGCCCAGCCTCAGCAACTTAGCTAGGCTCTCAACAACTTATCTTTATATTTATAAAAGATAAAAGATAAAGTAGGGATGGGGGTATAACTCAGAGGTAGAATGTCCCTGGGTTCAATCCCTAGTACCACTAAAAATAAAAATAATAATAACAATAATAATAATCACATCCAACACCACCAAATTAATGAAAATATCATCTACATGTAGAGTTGCCAGATGTAGCAAATAAAAATACAAGGCAGGCACCCAGTTAAATTTGAACTTCAAATAAAAATATTTTTCAGTGTAAATTTGTAGTAAAGTGTGCCTGAAGGAAATGTATTCTAATCACCTGCAAAGAGGAGCTGAGCACCCCCGCGAAATTCTTTTAGTAAAGGATTTGAAAGCTATGGTGCCTGTATGTGGTGGATAAGTGACTAACTATGGGATAGAAAACAAAACAGACAAAGAGGAATGATGAGAAACACAGAATCAGCGCAATCGCTATTTGGCCCCAGAATAACCTATTACATTCCCCAAGAGGTGGCTGTTGAGCGCCACCATGCACATCAGTACAGTTAGTCAGCATGCGGTTCTTGCAGCCCACAGATACAGTGCTGTATTTTTCTTGAATCTTTCTTATGCTTCTACATGCTGTAATTAAAATAATGCTGCTATTGCTATTTTTATTGCTGTATATTGCTATGGCTTTCAAAATGAAAACTTTAATCTATAATCGTACACCAAAGCTCTCGAGCAAAGGATACGATCTTTATTCATAAAGCTATTCCCCCAAGTAACCACTCTATATGGGTTAGATTAAGGGAGGAGGGAACAAATAAGAGGGAGTGATTGGAGAAATATGAATAAAATCACTTTTGACAATAATGAACTTGTAGTTGCAGGAGGCAGGGAAAATGGATATGTTTTAAGAATTCCTCTGGGCTAAGGCACTAGTTATTTTTACATTTTCAACCTCTAATTTCAGATCTCTCTTATAGAAAGAATAAAACCATGCAATCTCAGAATAGTGGTGGGCTTATATAGCACCCAGCTCACTGCACTGTCTACAGCAACCAATCCTACTGAAAATGGAGACATCATTTGGTTCCCTATCTTCAGACAAGACGATTCCTCCGTTCATCTCCCAGGCCAAAGAGAATTGATTCTAACTTGGGAGGAGAGACAGAAAAGGACTGTTACAGGAACGAGATTATACATCTTCTTTGCCAAATTATTTTAGTCTTTCCTGCCAACATGGGCAGGAGTTCTTTCTCATAACTCAACCCAATCACTCCCATTGCAGTTCAGGTTGACATCCTTTGAGATCTATTAAAATAATTCTGTGGGGAGAAAGACCAGCTAGTTACTATCTTCTGGGCAGACAGTCAAGTCCTGAAAAATAGTACTAAATAACTCCATCAGCCTTCTCCCAGATTTAATCATCTCAGATCTTGTAACCTTTGCTAATAAGTCCTATTTTTCGAGCCTTTGTTCATTTTTAATCATTAGCTACACCATTGCATAAAGATCAGTGTATAAACCCTTTGGAAAAGGGAAAAACTCAAATAATTCATTCCAGCAAATGAAATGCTAATGCTGTTGCTACGTAGCAACGCTAGGTTCATTAGATGCCTTGCCCAGCATACCATCTGCAGATCTCCTTCTTTATCCCACCAGCCTCGCAACATTTTATAGGGTGGAATGTGTCATAACCCATTTATTTTGACTAACTACCAACTCGCATCTTTGTTTTCTACAAGATGAAATGAGGCTTGTCACACATGGACTAATCGTCCTTAATGAGGATTATGTTCTTTATGATTATTTTTCCAACATGCTCCTCGGAGACACATTTTCAATTTGAGTAATTGTTTAATTAATGACTATAAAGCAATTTGGTGATACAAAACACAAAGAGTGTTGAGCACAAATTCTAAACAATCATGACTGTTATTTTTGAGCCAAATTGGGCTGAATTTTCATTCTATGAGGCATGTCAATGGAATAATTTCTTATAAGCTTTGACAACTCTGGGCAAACTTGGGAAATAAAGCAAGTGAGGAAGTTTGTCCTTTCAGAGTCTTATTACCCATCTCTGTGTTCTCTTCTCACCTGCTAAACTGTGCCTCTGAGCCCATACGGTACACCCAGAGTGCCCCTGCCACTTCTGGGTGTCAGGACTCCCCCAACTGCCCAATCCGCCTTCACCCATCACCACCCCATGACTGCTACAGTGCTTCCCAGAACAGTGACCCAGGTATTTGCCAAAATATACCTCTCCTGTAATCTATTCCCTTAAGACTCTTCTCTGCTGGATATTGAATAACTAGTGCAATAAATTCACATGTACTAGTGGCTTATAGATTCTTTAGGAAAAAAAATACCATAATCTGAGAGAGTGACTTTAATAGGGAGAGGATCTTTTGACCATCAATAGAGGCAGTTAGGGCTCAGGTTTTTTTAAACTCATATGAATCCACAAGTTTAGCCACATTTCCATCTTTTCCATAGCTTCATCACATGCTCTGTATGTGTTTTATATATGTGTTATATATGCATACATATATGTTATATGTATATATATCTATATATGTTATAAATTACATGTACTTATAAGTGTGTGAGTATATGTGTGTATGTATGTGTGGATATATATAGTTATAGTTATAGTTATAGTTATAGTTATAGTTATATATAACTTTAGCACTTTCCAGAGTAGCCACATCTCCAGACAAGTAACTTTCCTTTTCATCTTGTTGGATGGACCATAATGTTGGCTCATTAACATTGAACTCCTGACCAACGGCACCAGAACTTGTGCCTGCACAGCCCAGCCTTTCTGTGCTTAGGAATGCTACCTAGCACCTCAACGCTCTGCTTGGGGTCATTCTAAACAACAGAAGGGGTAAAAAGCAAAAACACAAAAAGGTGAAAAGCTTGATACCAAGTAGACCCTGAAAAGGACACTTGTTTAGAGTATGAGAGCTGCAACAAGAAAGCAGAACGTCGCCTAGTCAACCTCAGCTGGGAATGTACACGTTGGGCAACTCAATGTTTTTGCTGCTTGGACGTGACTACGCATGAGCACAAAGCCTCGAGAGCGTTGATTTGGGGTTATAAACACACTTCAGTGAGTAGGGAAATTTGCAGATATGGAATCCTCAAACAATGAGGATTAACTGTCTTATCCTCATGGTATGGGTGAAGAAACAGAGGTGGACAAGGCGAATAATTTTCTTAAGGTAGCATAGTTAGGGAAAAAAGGGACAGAAGTCAGCCTCCAAGCCTTTCTGGATCCAATCCTATTCATAAACTATTATGCCATGATGCTTTCCACGTGATTTTGATCAGCACCATCACTGTGCTGTTGGGTGATATTCTCTGCTTAGCCTGGGTGAACAGTAAAAACAAGTGTTGGGTAACCCCAACCTTTTGACATATTGCAGAACACCGATTTCCTCATTTAGAGATGTATTGAGAACTGCCATGGTTAGAAATAGAATGCCCTCTAAAGACCTCATGCATTAAGCTCAGGGTTGACATAGTTAAGCCAGGAGAGTTGTAATCTCATCAGTGGATAAATCTATTATAATGGATTTAACTGGGTAGAAACCTAGGCTGGTAGGGTGTGTCCCTAGGGGTGTGGCCTTGAGGACTGTGCTTGTGTCTTTGACTCCCCTTGCTTGTTCTCTTGCTTTCATCCTCCCTGATGTGAGAGAGAAGCCTTGTGTTCTCCCTCTCTGCACTTCCTGACACTGCCATGTCCTGAGATCCGCAGTCCCTGGCCTCACATGGACTGAACCCAAATTCCCTGAGGAATCTGTGAGCAAATCTTCCTTCCTCTAAGTTATGTGGTCAAGTCTTTGGATTATAGGAGTGAAAATGCTGACTAAGACAGAGGCCCTTCAATCTCTATTTGATGGGACAGAGGAAACCTGCCTTCTCATCACACTAAACACCTGGCTGTGGGTCCAGATGTGGCATTGCAATGGAGTAAGGGCTCTGGAGTCACACACTTGGTTTTCAAGTCTGCTCTCTATTCCTGTTATGAGACCCTGGCACTCTCAGAATCCTCTGCAAACCAGGAAATTGGTACTGATTTCATAGGATCAAATAAGATTACAAGTGCAAGGAGTCTCATTCAGAATGAGCACTTGAAAATTAACATGCAAGCCAGGCATGGTGGCACATGCCTGTAATCCCAGTACTTGGGAGGCTGAGACAGGAGGATTGCAGGTTCGAGGACAGCCTCAGCAAGTAGTGAGACTCTCATCAACCTAGCGAGACCCTGTTTCAAAATAAAAAATAAAAATCAGGCTGGGGGTGTAGCTCAGAGGTACACTGACCCTGGGTTCCATCCCCAGTACTGAAAAAAAAAAAAAGAAAGAAAAGAACAGAAAATTAACATGCATTACTCTTTGGAATTTGTTCTGCAGTGGCTCCCGGAACCCATCCATCCAGCAAGGGGACTTTTCCTCACTTGGTTTCTGCATATAGGCTCTTAACAACCAAAAAAAAAAAAAAAAAAAAAAGCTGTCACTTCTATCGTGACTAGGATAATAACAGCCACATTGCCCTGGAAAACTCTACCACTCAGCTCCAGCTCTGTTCTCTTCTCTGTCAAGGACAGTGTATGTGTCCGATACATATATAGTAGCTCAAGGTAGAGGTTCCAATATTCCATAGTCAAACACAGCTTGAAAACAAACCCAGAGCCGCTTAGAATTAAAGTCTGCCATGAACAGTTGCTTCTAAACTTCAACCTCTTTAAAAAGCATTTGTGTTTTGATTTTCAATTCTAGTTCAGAAATCACTCCATCTGGTCTGGCCAATCAGGATGCACAAGAAGCACTGAATTTAGTTTATTTATATATATAATACCAGAGGATGTGTTAATGTAAAAATGAAACAAGGTTTGAAATAATGCAGAGGAGAAGATGGAAAGATTTTTTTTTTTATGAGTACTTCTCTAAACCCAGAGGGTTTGGGCAAGATGGGAGACTTAAGTGCTTTCAAAAGGCCACAAGAGCTTCTTAAGATGAGGCTGAAAGAATTTTTTACCTTGTGGCAGGTAAGGTTAAAAATATGAATACCAGTGCTATTTTAGAGGAGGAAGCAACGAGGTAAGGAGGGTACGTACGTCATATGCTTTACCCGCATCTTCCTTGTGATGGAAAAATCATGAGAACTAAGACTTGGATTTGAATTCCTACATCTAACATGGACAAGCTACTTCCTCCCATTGAGCCCAAAGCTTTCCCTATGAAAACATTGGGAATAAAATCAGCTACATAGCACTGCTGCAAGGATTGAAATTAGGAAATCTGTGCGCTACAAGAAAGGTCCTATAAATATTACTTTTTCTTTCTAAAATGAGTTTTTGATTGGCAATCTGCATTTGAGATGAATTTCTTTATCAGAGTATTTCAGTTATTTATTTACTGACGATCTTCTGCGTGCCTGGCACTGCACTAAACCCCATAGATCAGAAATCCCAGTTCTCGTGTGTGTTGAAGGGGTAGCCAGTTAGTTGATAGTAGAGAGAGAACATGGTATGGTAACATGCATGCCTGTTTCTTTAGAGATACATAAATCTTTTACTTTTCTGTGCCACAAATTTAGCATATTAGCTAGGACATTACTCTTACAATGATCCCAAAAGAATCAAATATTATTTCTTCCATAAAGTCTTCCCTCAACACCCCAAGCAGAAGAGATCTCTCTATATTCTAAGTTCTTATTACACCTCTAACTTATTAGTTTAATAGGAATTGATGTTTGTGCTTTATTTATTTATTTATTTATTTATTTATTTGTAGTACCGGGGATTGAACCCAGGGTCATTCTACCTCTGAGCTACTCCCCCATCCCTGTTTTTTTGTGTGTGTGGTACTGGGAATTGAACCCAGGGGCATTCTACCTCTAAGCTACACCCCCAGCCATATTTTATTTTTTTTTATTTGGAAACAGGGTCTCACTAGGTTGATGAGAGTCTTGCTACTTGCTGAGGCTGTCCTCGAACCTGCAATCCTCCTGTTTCAGCCTCCCAAGTACTGGGATTACAGGCAAGCACCACCACGCCCGGCCCTATTTTATTTTGAAGCAGGGTCTCACTAAGTTGCTAATGGCCTCACTAAGTTGCTAATGCTGGCCTCTAACCTGCGATCCTCCTGTTTCAGCCCCCCAAGTATTGGGATTACAGGTGTGTGCCACCATGCCCAGCTTGCACTTTTTAATCTTATAAAAATGTATCAGACTCTTAAGTACAGGTGAAACATAAAATAAACACTGGGAAGAAACCAGATACCTAATTTATTCCCTGCCCTCCAGAAATATTCATGTCGAGGAGGGAAGTTAAGATATACACACGAATCAATGTTTTCATTCCATAAAAGTGGCAAGTAGTTCCATGAAGATTCAAAGGGGGGAAAAGCCTCCTCAGCATGATCAAAGAGGGCTCCCTGGGGGATGGTCCTTAAAGGATGGATGAGATGTCAATCAACAGCACAAAATAAGAGATAGAAAACGCAGGATCTTTCATCTCACCATTCACTCATTAAGCGCTGCATCGTGCTGTTTGTCCTGTTTGTGCTCATGTCTCACATCCTTCTCCAGCTTCCTGCCTCCTTCCCAGCCTCAGGGACTGTGCTGGTCTTCCTTCCACTCCCACTTCATATAACTGTATGCTCATTCCTCTCTGTATCCATTTCAGGCCAGATGGGCCAAATTCAAAGAATACTCAAGGATGAAAATCTTTTCTGCTTTTCTAGACCCAGAGGAGGAAAGCCGACAACACCCTCCACGTGAGAGTGTCTGCCTTGGAGTCATGCAGCTGTCCCCAAACTTCGGAGAGCTTAGTCACCAGTCATGACATGTCTGTGTGTCAATACGAGGATATGTCCATATTATGGGTGTGGCATGGGTCTCTTCTCATCTTCTGCATTCTTCGTGGCTTCTCCCTTTTCTCAAGTTGATGGGATGCTGCAAATGGGTCTTGTCCATCCCTTGCCATCAGCTGAAGTCCTGGCCTTTGACACGGGCAATGCTGCCAGCCTTGTTAGAATTTGCTGGGAGGGTCAGATTCAGACCCTGTTTCAGGGCTGTTTTTATTTCTAAGGCAATATCAAGTCACGAAGTTACTACAGCACTGAATTAGCATATGCTCTTGCAGTTTTTTGGCACGAATGCATTTTTATGTAGTTAGAAAAGGTTATTACTATGGTTTTTGGAAGGGAAAAATAAATGGTTAGAGAAATAGGTCTGATATCACTTTTTTAAAAAAATGTATGTAGTGTAAACTTTCAGCATTTATCTCTGTGCAGAAAACATGGCTCTGAATTTCAGTGCATTTGGAACAAGGGCCCCAGTTTGCTGTGGATCAGCCTTAAAGTTATGTCATCCAATCCACATGCATGGGTTGGAATTGGAAAATACTTCCTCCTTCTTCATGGGATGCTCCAGGATTATTTTTTGTTTTATTATTTTCTCACTTTCTTACTTTTTTGGTGCCTTCTGGGGAGGCTCGAGGTGAGAGCTGATTCCTAAGCCTTGGAAAAATCTTTGATCTTGGAGTTCAAACCAGTCAATTCTTATTCGAAAGGCATGTTCTAGTTTTAGGCAAAGACAAGTATCTCATTGTATAAATAGAGACCAAGTTTTTAACAAAGTCAAGGTAGGTCAGTAGAGAGGTTACACAGGGAAGACGCTCAAATCAGTCAATGTCACCATTATTTTTGGTCCCATAAACATACCACTATAACTCTTGTGTTGTAGGTAGTATTAGAAAGATATCAGTATACATTAATCATGAATCTAGAATTTTCCCACTGAAATCATAAGTGAACAATAGATATCCTAGACTTCTTTTTAAGTACTAGAATTTGTGGATGTTTATTATAGCTGCAATAAGAAACTAATACACTGTCAGAGTGTGCGTTCCATTCAGTTTACTCTTTGCCATATGAGAAGGCATGAAGTTGGTTTGCTCCTCTAGGCACAGCAAATGTTTTCCATACAGGTTCAGTTAGTAAGTAATTTAGGCTTTGTGGGCCATACTAGATTCAACCAGTTGAAAAGACAAAGTGAAAGTTGGTCACAGATTTAGATTCCTTGCAAATTGCCCTCCGGATCTCTAGCAGCTATTCATATCCTTGAGGTTGGGGATATAGCATAAGGAGAGTTCACACATAGTAACAAGGGACCTAGTTCTGGTGCTGAAAATCATATGGGAGTAATTGAGGACGGAATTTAGCTTTATATCAAACACATCCAAAAAATCAAGTTTTCCTTTATTCTCTAATTAACATTAATTTCAAAATTGGCTCTATTATCTCCATACTGCCCTTCCATCTAGAAGAATTGCATCATATAAATGCTACTTCTAGCACTACTAAATTTCTATAAACTTTCATTTGACAACAATTCTACAAGATATTAAATAATACCCAATACTTTGTGGAATGCCTCCATTTCCAATTGCCAAAATATTTAGAGAAGGTACTCACTATCCAAATATACAGTACAGTAAAGGAACCAGGAAGGAATGTTTTCATAATTAATGCATAAGGTAATATTAACATTAATATGTTCTGAAGGCGTCTGGACCTCCGCTTCTCCCACACACACACTGGCATCATTTCAGATATAAAAACTTTTGACATTTAATCTACTTGGCAAAAAATCTTAATTTTCCTACTAAAATCTTGGTAGATAGTCATTAGTGCTATTCATTTCTCTTTATAGTCCTCTTCCTTCTGAGTACATGGTAGCTACATGCCCCTATTTGAATTTACATGAAAGACATCTGACTTACTCTAGCCAGTGAAGAGGGAGTGGAACTAATGTATATCAACTCTGGGCAAAAGCCTGTACCATGTATACATGACACACCCTATGTTCTCCCAGCGGCGGGGTCCTGAGACTCAGGGTCAGGGTGACACGGAGCAGAGTGATGCTGATCTGAGATGAACAACTAGTGTGACTGAGAACCCTGTCTGTACTCAGCCTCCCCGCTCTGTGGAAAACAACTAAAGTCTATCAGAGTCACAAAAAGCAAAGCAAAACTAAACGACACAAAAACCTGCAGAGCCTCAAGGTCCAAACTCCTTTTGTAGCAGCATGCATTTCATAGGCTGCACTGGAGCTATTACTACGGCAGAACGATGCCTCTCCTGACTGAGAAAAGGCACGTTAAACTTGTCACAGTTTACATCTCTCACAGCAGAGTCAACTAGCCGGATGTGGTGGTGCACACATGTAATCCCAGTACTTGGGAGGCTGAGGCAGGAGGATCACAGACTTGACTCAAGGCCAGCCTCAGCAACTGAGTGAGGTGCCTCAGCAACTGAGTGAGACCCTGTTTCAAAATTTAAAAATAAAATAAAATAGGACTGGGGGTGGGAAGTGGAGTCAGTGCATTTTAGTGAAGGAAACATGAGTTTTGTAGTCACCTGGATCTCACTGAAATCCTAAAGGCTCATCACTTATTGCTCATGTGAGCTTATCAAGCCACTTAGATATTTTGATCTTTTTTTATTTTCCTCTTCCATCAAATGGGCTAATACTATACACCTTACTGTATAGATGTGATTTATTTCCTGTTGTGAGAAATAAATAAGATAATTAATGTCAAGTAACCATCAATGTGTATTCTTTTCTCACACACCCAGTTTCCTTCCTCTCCTCCTCCTCTTCCTCTCCTCC
>PVJS01045199.1:0-16336 GCA_004027185.1 Glis glis
AAAAAAAAAAAAAAAAAAAAAAAGAATGGATTCAGCATCCTGGACTCCTACACAAGGAGCAAAGAGAGGGTTAGCTGCTCACTGGCAGGGACCACCCCTTGGGTTTTCTTTAGCGTCTTCCTAATCTGGAGGTGTGGTTCTGGATTAAAGAGAGCCTGTTGACTAGCTATCTCATTTTTTGAAAGCAGAAAGTGCAGGATATTTCTTAAATCTTCAGAGGATGCTCTCAGAGTTTTCAAATTTAATGAACAACCAACTTGCTGACCTGCCTTGCAGTCTGTGAAGGATCTCTCCAGCTCTGTGAAGACCTGCTGCCTGTGGGGATGAGGGGCTCATCCCTAGCAGAACCCTCCCCCCAAACTGTACATTCTGTGATTCTTTTTCTACTTTCTTGAAATGAAAGTATTAGAAAATCCACCACTTTATATGTGACATGTTCTTGTCTCTAAATCAGGTTCATGCCAATGCTTATTCCAAAAGGGTAGCATTAATTTAGAAGCTTCTGTATTGATAAAATTATTAAAGGAATTATTTTTTATCATTTTTCTCCCTTTTTAATTTCATTTTATTTTTCAGTACTGGAGATTGAACCCAGGGCCTTACACATGCTAGGTAAGTGCTCTCCCACTAAACTACATTCCCAGTCCTAAATTGTTAAAAAAACATGTGCTACGTTTATAATTTCAATGTTGACATTTTAAAAACTTGTCACTGCATCCCACTGAATCAATTGAACTTCACAGTTCTGAACAAACATAAATATGAATCAAAGGAGTTCAACAACCATTCCTATTTAGAAAATTCTAGATCATATAAAAAGACTATGAAGAAAATTGTATGTAAGAGGCCCATGGGTGCCTGGTTAGCTCAGTCTGTTCTAAAATAGTTACCTGTGGGGAGAGATGAGCTAATCCCTCGGTGGTCCTTTAATTATGAGCAGTTCCAAGGCCTCAAGCTACCTGCTGAGACAAGCCCTGGACAGTCTTTTGACAAAGGCATATCCTTGTTCTTAATGGAGACCAAGTGACAAAATGCAGCTGGTTCAATGAAATCCAACCCAACAGAGGACAAAAGAGCTCCCTGCACACTGGGTATAGAGTCTGTAGTCACTCGGTGCATGCAGGGGAGCCCTTTCTTCCTGTAGCACAATTTCTTGTTGGAATACTTCTCCAATAGGTTGAATTGTCACTTAGTTTTATAAGTTATTTTGCCAACACTTTACCACCAAAAGTATTATTAGAGAAGTCTTTGACCACCCTAACTTTATTTTTTTATTTTTGAAACAGGGTATCACAAAGTTGCTGAGGGCCTCCCTAAATTTTTGAGGCTGGCCTCAAACTTGTGGCCAGCCTCAACTTCTCTCAGCCTCCTAAGTACTAGGATGGTAGGTGTGTGCCACCACACCCAACCCACCCTAATTTTTCACAAATTAAATTCCATAGCATAGGTGAATTTTTCAGTCTTCTTTCTAAATCCATTGCTAAACATAGTCAAGTTTGATACAACATGAATCTTCTTTCAGTTCCAGTCTGGCAACATTTTTACTAAAATATAACAGGAACTAGAAAAACATCCCATTATACAATAGAAAAAGTCACTTTTGTAGCCGGGCATGGTGGCGCACGCTTGTAATCCCAGTACTTGGGAGGCAGAGACCAGAGGATCCGAGTTCGCGGCCAGCCTCAGCTATTTAGTGAGGTCTCTGCAACTTCGTGAGACCCGGTTTCAAAATAAAGTATAAAAAAATAGGGCTGGGGGTGTAGCTCGGAGGTAGAATGCCCCTGGGTTCAATCCCCAGTACCACACAAAAAAAAGAAAAAGTCACTTTTGTAAAGACGTGGTTTTCCCAATAGCAGTCCGTAAATTCAAAGCCATCCTAATTGAAGTGCTTGGAGGGCTTTGTTTATTTTGTGTGAATTCAAATAGAAAAATTGAAGTTAAAAGCTTTTGGAAAAAGAATTACATAAAAATGTCCAAGAGTTTTCTGAAATACAAGGGTTACAGGAGCAGGATACCGGTTAGGGTATTAAAATGTTATAATATTTTACATTAATTAAAACACATGGGAAGAAGAGAACAGAGGGAAATCAACTACTGAATATATTCCTGGTATGAATGCATGAAAATGTAGCATATGATTGTGATATTTTAAATATTCAGTAAAAACATGGTTTAATAAATTAATAACACTGGTATAACCTGAAATCTTAGCCAGATCAATTAGGCAAGAGTAAGAAATAAAAGGATACAAAGAAGAAAGGAAGAAATCTTATTTTCCTTGCTTAGAAGACACTAAAAGTTCCACCAAGAGATTTCTATAGCTGAGAAACAAATTCAGTATAGCAGTAGGATACAAAATTAGCATCAAAAAATAGTTTCTCTGCACACCAATAATTAATCCACTGAGAAAGAAATCAAGAAAACACCTCCATTCACATTAGCTTCAAAAAATACTTGGGACTAAATCTAACCAAAGAGGTGAAAGATTTCCACTGGAAAAATTATAAACTGCTGAAAACAGAAATTGAAGAAGACACCAGAAAGTGAAAAAAACTATGTTCATTGATAGGCAGAATTAACATTGTTAAAATGACCATATGACCCAAAGCAATGTACAGATTTGATACAATCCCTATCAAAATATTAATGATATTTTTTTCTCAGAACTAGAAAAAATAACTCTAAAATTCATATGGAAAAACAAAAGACCCAGAAGAGCCAAAGCAATCCTGAGCAATCATAATATCTGGCTTCAAATTATACTACATAGCCATCCATAATAACAAAAACAGCCTGGTGTTTGCATAAAAACAGACACATAGACCAATGGAACAGAAAACACAAAGACAAACTCACAGAATGACAGTCACCTGATCTTGACAAGATGACAAAAACCATATATTGGAGAAAAGACAGTAACTCTAACAGGTGTTACTGTGAAAACTGGATATCCCTATTCAGAAAAATAAAAGGAATTTTCAGTCTTTTACCCTGAACAAAAATCAACACAAAATGGATTAAAAAACGCCTAAGTTTAAGACCAAAAACTTTGTAACTGTCAGAATACAAAACAGAGGAAGCACATCCACATATAGGCACAGGCCAAGACTTCCTGACTAGGACCCCTGTAGATCAGAAAACATGATAAAAAAACAGTAAATGCGAGGATGTCAAATTAAAAAGCTCTGCACAGAAAAGGAAATAATCAACAGACTGAGAAGGCAACCTGTAGAATGGGAGGACGTCTTTACCAGCTACTTTTTGGACGGAAGATTAGTACCCAGTATATATAAAGAACTCTGCACATGTATGTTTGTATCACTTTGAGTATCACTAAAAAAAAAAATAAAAACCCAGCATAACAAACCAAATAGCCCAACCAAAAAATTGGCAAATTAACCAATCAGAAACTTTTCAAAAGAAGAAGTACACATGGCTAACAATTATATGAAAAAATGTCAACATCTTTAACCATCAGAGAGATGTAAATTAAAATTACACTAAGAGTCCATCTTACTTCAGCCAGAATACAAATAGCAATAAATAAATGCTGGTGAAGATGTGGGGGAAAAGAACTCTTATACAATGTTCAGGGGAAGGTAAATTGATACAGACACTATGGAAATAAAAATCAATCTTCCTCAAAAAGCTGAAAAGAGCACTACCATATGGCCCAGCTATACTATTCCTTGGTATTTATTCAAAAGAATTAAAATCAGCATACTTTAGAGATACATGCATACCCAGGTTTATTGCAGTGCAATTCACAATAGCCAAGTTACGGACCCAGCCTAGGTGTCCATCCACAGATAAAGGGATCGTGAAAATGTGGTAAATGCATGCAATGGAATAAAGAATCTATAAAGAAGAATGAAATTATGTCATTTGAAGGAATATGAGTAGAACCAGGGACTGTGATTTTTAGTAAAGTAAGTCAGACTCAGAGGGAAAAGTATTATATGTCTTTTCTCCTATGAAGAAACTTAGAGAAAAAATAACAGAAATAAAAGGGGTGCTAAGAGAATAGAAGGGAGCCCATTAAGGTCGTAGAATAAGATCAGGGAGAGGGGGGAGGGAAGGGTAAGGGAAACATTGGGAAGTGAAATTGACCAAATCATATTTTTATGTGCCAATCATATTTATGAATGTGCCACAATGAAACTCACCTTTCTGTACAATATGTACCAATAAAAAAATATAAAATGTGCTGGGCATCATGCTATGTGTTAAGTCTATGCAAAACTCAATGTTAGTGATTGATTTTACTTGTTTCAGTAATTAATTTACATATAAGTAAAGCACTCATAGATAAATATAGTTTCAACAAATGTTTCATATATTATTATTTTGCTTAAAATATGAGTCTTCAAACTTTTCCACGGGAGCTATCATTTTGTCAATAATTTTGCCAATAGCTATTAAGAAAAAGACTTTGGGACCTACTAGAGTGAATTTCTTTTTCTAAGAAATGCATGGTGATATTTCTAATCTAAGGGTCATAAATATTGCCTGTGTCTTTACAGTACGAAGAGAAGTGTTGTCTATTTAAAAACCCAATGAGCCTGGCTTGGTGGCGCATCCTTGTAATCCCAGTACTTGGGAGGCTGAGACAGGAGGATCCAGGTTCGCAGCCAGCCTCAGCTACTTCGTGAGGCCCTTCGCAACTTAGTGAGACCCTGTTTCAAAATATAGAATAAAAAATAGGGCTGGGGGTATAGCTCAGAGGTAGAATGCCCCTGGGTTCAATCCCCAGTACCACAAAAAAAAAGAGAAAGAAACCTGAGTGCTGTGGTTTCTCATGTCTTACCTTCCACATTCTAGTCAGTCATCAATATACACAGGACCAGGAAGTTGAGTTTTTCTGGGTGGGGATGGGATGCATCTAAGGGGGCTTAAACAGGACCCTTCTCCATGCTGACCTTCAGTGATGTTGCCTCAGATCCAGGTAGTTGCATGAATAGGGGGTGGTGACAGGGAGGGTATGGAGAAGGCCCAGAGTGGAGAATGAGAAACTAGAGATAGAGCAGGTGTGGAGTTCATTGATTTGGCGTCGCTTCCTGTCATTTACAAGGCAAATGAATGGATTACCAAATAAGCAAATTAGAGAATTGTGTGGGCTCTTAGTCTTACTCTTCCTCGTTCTGCACAACCAGAGAACTTCATGTTTTTTTCTACACTGTGTGTCATTACAAAATGCTCACATGTCTTCAGACAACTTCCAGAAATTCCCTGCCTGCTGCAGATAATTCTTCTTCTCTTTTTCTATTGAAAGCAAAAACCAGAAAGAGACACTCATACCCATGATGAAGATCTGGCTTTTCTATTTCTTGGATCACTTTCGTGGGTGATTCCAATGTATTTGGCCATGTTGGTTTACTCTTCCAGGAAACTGAGGGAATTGATGGAATCTGTGAAGGGCAAGAAGAGGATTTGTTTTCATTATTGTTATTTACTCACAATAGGCAGCTGTTATTTCTCAGAAATTCCCACCCCATCTTGATGTCTCTGGTAAGGGATGGGCAATCAAACTCTCACACTGACAATCAGGATTAAAAAAAATGTTGGAAGAGACTAAGTTGGAAGAGACTAGGAAGGTGAAAGTATCAGTTATCATATCATTCTTTTTCCCTCTAAGAGACTCAACACACTTTTTGTAAAGTTGTCATGGCACTATTATCAATTCCCTGTCAATGTGCTATGATTGACTGGAGACAGTACTTGCTCTACAACATGCCAAATACACCCAACACTTTGGAGGCTCCATGGACTTATTATTATTGGAATTAAGAACCATTCAAGGCCCTTTGTGACTCACTGATGAGTAGTATAGTTTCATAAGTGAAAAGCAGAGGAACACTGGGTCTTGTGATCAAGGCTGGTTTCCTGATCAAGGCTGTTGAGTTATACAGAAATGAGCAAACTATATGATAGAACGTACTAACACCAGGGTATTTTCTCTATCACCCACTCATTAGGCTTAATGGTTCCCTGATGAAAAACTTTAAAAGCTACTTATTCTAGTTGTATTTGATTTTATTAAACCTTGTTTTTTTTTTAAAAAATATTGGATTGTAAACTATTAAAATATAAAACTTTACATAGTTTTTTATGAGATTGTTTTATTGGCGCATTGTAATCACACATCATGATGATCAGAGTGCTAGAGATATACATGCACACAGCACTCTGTAAGCCTCCCCTAACTCCCATCCCACTCCCTTCCCCTCTCCCTCCATGGCATTGAGATTGACATTGATAGCTTTGTGCATGCAGGTCATGTCCATTGAAGTGTGTCCTTCATTGTGTGCAAGGAGGTTTTACTTACAAACCCTGACCCAGATTCTAGCTTCTGGAGATAAAGTTCAGGACAGAAGAAATGAAATAAATCTATTAAAGCCAAAATGTCACAAACTGCTCATATTATGGAGACAAAGCCTCTCAGCCTCGATGGTTAGCTAGCCATCTTTGGGGTGTAGTTTCATAGGTAGGATAGCTATAGAGGGTCTGCTGTGGCTGTGAAGGGCTCACCTGGGTGACCAGAAGTCTGTGCTGCATCTGTGTCATGTCTGGGTCAGGGTTATGAGCCCTGTGGGGTCTGCATTGATGTCCTCTGTCTCAGTGACCAGGGCAAAGTTCATCAGGGGTGATAATGTGACAGGCACTGCTCTAAGAGCTTTGCATTTGATGCTAATAAAATCAATGGAATTACCACCCTTATTTTCTTATTTATTTTTGTGGTACTGGGCATGAAACCCAGGGCCTTGCACATGCTGGGCAAGCACTTTAACATTGAGCTACATCCCCATCCCCTGAATTGTAATGCTTATTATTAGTTTTTATTTTACAGATGAGAAATTGAAGCACAATAAGGTTCAGAAATCTGCCCAAGGTCCCAGTGTTGGTAACCGGAAGGCCTAGATTTGAACCCAGGTGGTCTGGCTATATTTACTGTGCTGCCTACAAATGAAAACAGTGTATTCGATTTTTAACATTGATATGGTTCATTTATTTCTTGTATAGGGAGAAAAAGAAAGAGGATTTAAAAAACAAAGAGGAATGAAAATGAAATTTCTTGATCTTTAGGTGTGAGAACTTTCTCTTTTCCTTCTCTCCCCTTGCTCCCCACTCCACACAATTTTTTCTTATTCTTTTATCCTGGATATGTTATCTGATAAAAACCACAAAAAGATGATATTTTTAAATGGCCAAGTTTTAGTATTATAGAGATGGCCTGTCTGGTTATATTTTTAGTTATTATTGCTTCAGAGACTCCTATAAGCAATTTAACCCACCTCACAGTGAAGAGCAAGGAACGCTCACACCACTGCCCATTAGTGGACAGAGTAAATGTGAATATGTAGACGCAGCAGAGACCCAGTGACAGATGGGAGTGCTTCAGGCAGCAGTAGCTGAACACGTTCTTCTATCCACACCTCCATCTGTCACCACAAGTCTGTTACTATTTTGGGACACAATTTACCCATTTGGAGAACAATTCTCAGGCTTGTTCTTGAGGTTAAAATGAAATCTGTAACTCACTGAGACTTTCTCCTGTGCCACTGTATTCCTTCTCGTCTTCACTTGAAGTAAGAACCTTTGGATAGGGAGAGAATTGCATATTTCAGGGGAGGGTTGGATGTGCTTGCAGAGAGTGTTGAAGTATTAAAATCTGACATTAATACAAAATAAAGCAATTAAAAAGAGAACTGGGACATCATGCTTTCTGCAGGTGTGCATGCAGGCAATCCTAAGTATGCCCAGAACATGTTGCTCTAAAAATAAAGTCTGAGAAAATTCCATAAGTGGAAGAGTCCAGACTCAAAACAGAAATGTTTGTTTTTACCACATCTAAAAAGTAACCGTGAAGCTAATTCTTAAATTTAGAAGGAGCATCTAAGGATTAAATTCTGAGCCAAACAATTTTTTTTCCTTCACAAATTGAACAATCTAGAGGCTAGATCCATCCTGGTCTTATTTTACTAAGACATAAAGAAAGGGGTGAACAACATACTATTTTGTCTGTGCTTTGGTGTTCTATGAATGGAGGCTTAAGCTCAGATGAATTGGGAAAGGGAGTTCAAAGGACATGTACTCCATTCAAGATAACAACAACCAAAAAAGGTCACCTTGTTTTTCCCTGAAAAAGGACACTCGGATGTGCTTCCTCTTTTGAGTTAACAAGGACAATAAATACCTGTCATAAATGCAAAGAAAGAAAACCTGGTGTAATTAGACCCATAGTGCTGCTCTTGGACCAAGAGGCTTTAATATTGACTGTCTATACATTTATGACCGGGGCTTTCCAAGGAGCAATGGGTCTACCTCTTGTCCTGCAGGAATATTTTATGTTTTTCTAACCCTTTCTTGTGTTCCTCTTATTAAAATGATCCTGTACCACTCCTGGGGATCTTTCCAAAGGAATGGAAGTGAGAATATTATAATAATACGTGCAAATTGATGTTTATAGCAGCATAATTCACAGCATAATTCACAATAGCCAAATTACAAAGCCAGCTGATTTCTTATTAATTAATTAAAATGAACATTTAATGAATAGATATGGAACATTAGCCAAATAAATAATATTGGGTAAAGAGCTCAATTGAGTTGGTGTGAAGAACCTGATTTGTTCCACAGACTGTATTGATTAATGTACAAATAGTCATGACTTGTGCTGCTACGAACATGGATATGCATGTGTCACTAGGTGTCTATCAACAGATGAATGGATTAGGAAACTGTGGTATATTCACACAATAAAATTTTACTAAGCCATAAAGAAGAACAAAATTATGTCATTTTCAGGAAAAATGGATAGAACTAGAGAATATTATGCTAAGTGAGAATAGCCAGCCTCAGAAAGTGAAGGGTTGTATGTTTTCTCTCCTCTGTGGAAACTAGAGAGAAATTGGAAAACAAAAGGGATAAATGAGAGAGGGACCAGTAGAATAGTGGAAGGGTTTTAGGGGAGGGAGGTAGGGGAGGGGGAGAAGGAGACACGATAAAGGAAACACTTCTCATAATGCTATGTACATATAAAAAATTATCAATACCAATCTCAATCATATGAGATGGGGGAAGGGAAGCCCACCAAGTGCTGTGCGCATGTCTGTGTCTATCATTCTGAACTTTTTATGATGTAAGATTGCAATGCAGTCATAAAAGTTCACATTAAAATAAATAGCTACACCCAAAAATAATATCCTATCTTCTATCTGCTGCTTATATAAATCCTGCACAGTCTGTGAATACGGATCCAATTTTCCCCTCCATTAAATTCTACCAAATCTCTGCATTCTACACGGGTCCTCTTCCTTCTCTCTACTTCCAAATTATAGGAAGTCCAGTGGTCAGTTGGGGACTCTTCTAGTTATCACTTACTATGTCAACTGTATAAGAAGACACTGAGAAGGGGTTAGGAGTGCAGAATTATAGGCATATGCTTTAAAAAAAAAGAGGAAGAGAACTAAATGGAGCAGGGAAAGTCTTCAGATTGTAATGTGAATCTGATATCCCTGGAAGGAGAAGTGGGGGGAAACTGAACTGGACAAGGAGGCTCCGGGGCTGTGAGGTAGATCACAGTCGCAGGCAGAGGAAAAGGGGAACTGGGGCAAAGACTGCCTGCTAGAAAAGTCTTGTGTTGGGCAGAAATGCTCAGGCACGAGAAGTCTTGTTGTTCTTAGTCTTAGACTAGAAGTTGCCTAGAAAGAGCTCGGCCTATCCAGGCGTGGTGATGCATGTCTGTAGTCCCAGTACTTGGGAGGCGGAGACAGGAGGATCACAGGTTTAAAACCAGCCTCAGAACTTAGTGAGGCCCCGTTTCAAAATAAAAAAAAATAGGGCTGGGGGTGTAGCTTAGAGGTAGAATACCCCTGGGTTCCATCCCTAGCGCCATACATACAGCATTTATTCAAAAGCTGTGGTGAATGCAAGAGTTTCTGCAATTAGAGGCTATCAGCTAAGTGCCCATCTTAGGAGTTCTTCTTGAAGGGCGCTCCTAAAGATGCAGCTCCAGCCTGCCACACTTGTAACCTGATGACTGTTGTTGTAGATTATGATGTGTCTTATGTGGCTATTTAATGTACCAGGTGGAGTAGCTTAAACAATGTCCTGCCCTGCAGATGTTACACGCTAATCCTCAGAACCTCAGAATGCATAAATAAAGGGATTTTATAAGCACGAATAAGTTAAGGATGTTGAGAGTGAGGGATTATCTTGGATTTATTTGATTGTCTCCAATCTATTCACAAGGGTCAGGGTCCTTGTAAGAGGGAGGGAGTAGAGTTAAAGTAGGAAATGTCACCATAGAAGGAGAAGTTGGAGTGATGAGAGAAAGAATCCATGAGCCTGGGAATGTAGGTTGGCTCTAGAAGCTGGGGAAGGCTTCTCCCCTAAAAACTCTAGAAGGAACACAGCCTAGCTGACACTTTAATTTTAAGACTCTGACCCCAGGAACTGTAAGATAATAAGTGTATGATTTTTTAAAGCCACCAAGTTTTTTTGCAATTTATTACAGCATTGACAGTGAAGTAATACAGCAAGTTTTGTCCCCTTTATCAATCTGTGTAGGTGGAAACCACAGTTTACTTGTTCTTTCAGCCAAAACTTTTTGAGCATATATTTTGGTACCAGGCACTGTCTGTGATACTGAGGATCCAGTAGTGGACTCAATAAAGTTTCTGCCACTGTGAAACTACCACCATGCAGGGTGACTAGGAACATAAATTCTTCCACTGAATGGGTGATATTTGAATAGATTCCCAAATCAAGAGTATGCAATCACACAGCTTAGACAGCTGTGGCATACAATAAGTTCCTAGTAAGGAGTCCCTGATGGAGTGGTATTTGTTCTAAGGACTTTAAGAAATCTAACAAAGTGTATAGCATGCCTTATTTTTCTTGATGGAATATTGTCATGAGACATGTAACTGGCTATCATTACAAGCAACTATGATCTGAATATTTATGCCTCCCCAGAATTCATGTTCTGAAACTTAATCCCCAATGTGATGCTACTAGGATGTAGAGTCTCTGAGAGGTGATTAGGTCCTGAGGCAAAGCCCTCATGTATGGACTCAGTGCTCAGATAAAAGAGAGCCACCTTGTCCCTTCTACCAGGTGAGGACACAGAGAGAAGGTGTCCTCTGTGAACCAGGAAGCAACTCTCATCAGACACTGGCACCTCTATTGAGGCCTCCCAGCTTCAAGAACTGTGCAAATACATTTCTGTTGTTTACAAGCTGCTAGCTATTGGTATTTTGTTATAGCAGCACAAATGGACTAAGACACAGACTGGACTTCCGATTGCCAAATGAAATGTTAGTATTTTTAGAACTTCTCAATCTGCTTCTGGCTTTGATTTTTTTTCTTTTTTTACCATATGTATGAAATGTTTTACAAATATAAGAAACTGGAGGAAAAATCCTTTCAACATCAGTTTTGTCTGCTCAAACACATATTAAGCATCATTTCATGTCATTAAGCATATGCATAGGGACATATTGTATCTCTTTAAGATCTTTTAATAATGCACTCAAATTTTAGTTTTATAAAAGGCCTTTCTACTATATGCACTCATAATTACCTTCACCCCATGAATCACATGCAATGATCCAGCTTTTGAAGGCTTATTGAAGTAGAAAAGTACTTACATTATGCCATAGACCTTTAGCATAGAGATTGACTTTAGAGAACATTTATTACAATCACAGACAATTTAAGGATTTTCTAGGCTCCTGGGCAGATGCATACTGACTGCTATCTGGACACTTCTCATAACAGCATGCTGACTCTTCCACGCGGCAGTCAGTCTTATTATTCACTTGAACAATGTGCAAATATTTTACTTACAGTTGCTGAAAGCCTCTGTCCACTGGTCCTATTTTTATTCTCCCAAATGTCATAGATAATATTAGAATCTATTTCAGGATACTAAATATTAGCAATAGACATTATTCTAAATCTTCTCGTCTACAGCCAAACTTTCCTACACTGTGGCATGGTTTTCACACTATCTTGGTCATCTCCTTTGGTTGTTTTCTGGTTTGTTAATTTCCTTCCCATAATATGGTGACTATAACATAAAACAAGCCTTCTTCACTGGATCAGTCCATGGTTAATGTTCTTTTTGTTATCTTTACTATACCAGAAGGCTTGGACTAAAATATGCAACATATTCTTGACAATTTCATAGTACCTTTTGGTGTATGCGTGTGATTGTGTGTAGGTGAATACATATTTAGAGGGGTTAAATCTTGCTGGTTCACCTTTTTGTTTATGAAATGTCTTTACCTTTAATTTATTTATTTAGATTATGAGGATTGAAACCAGGGGCATTCCACCTCTAAGCTACACCTCCAGCCCTTTTGAAACAGGTGTCTTGCTAAGTTGCTGAGGTTGGTCTTGAACCCACAATCCTCCTGTCTCAGCCTCCGAAGTACTTATATCATCATGCTCGGATTACAAGTTTTTTTCAATAGATCAGTATGGTATTATTTGAAATGACTCTTAATCTTTGGTTCTTTTTTTTACTTGTCTTTTTAAATATACTTTTATTGGTGCATTATAGTCTCACATCATAATGTAGTTGATAGTGATAGTGACATACATGCACACAGCACTTGGTGAGCGCCACCTCCGGGCTCCTTCCCCTTTCCCATACTTGATATTGAGATTGGCCTCGGTATTCTCACATATGTACATAATTTCCATGGAATTGATTTCTTCATTAATTCTTCCTCTCCCCCCACCCACCCCTAGACCACCTCCCTGGCTCCACTGGAGTTTCTCCTCCATTATTTTTAGCCCCTCGGGTATTCTGATTATTCCCTAGCTCCCACATATTAGAGAAAACATATGACCCTTTACTTTCTATGACTGGCTAATCTCACTTAGCATAATGTTCTCCAGGTCCATCCATTTTCCTGCAAGTGACATGATTTTGTTCTATTCTTTATCTTTGGTGCTTTTAAATGTCTTAGTCCATACTGATAATTGTGTGATTTTTCTTTTGTGGTACTAGGGATCGTGGTTCTTGAGGCATTCAACCTCTGAGGTGTACCCCCAGCCCTATTTTATTTTTATTTTGAAACAGGGTCTCACTAAGTTACCATGCATTGCTGGCCTCGAACCTGTGATTCTCCTGTCTCAGCCTCCCAACTATTGGGATTGCAGGCTTGTACCACAATGCCCTGCTTGTGTCACTTAATTAGTCTTTAGACAATTCACATGGTGTTATTCCACATTGATATAGTTGAGTTTAAGTCTGAATCTTGTCTATTTTCTACTTGTCTATCTGTTTTTGATTATTGTTCTTTGATCATTTTCCCTTCATTTCTTGCTTTCTTTGAATTAATTAAATTATCAATATTATCATCTTTTGTTTCCTATATTTACTTATTAGTTATATTTATTTCATTATTTATTTAGTGGTAACAATAGAGATTACAAATTAATCCTAATATATTTGTGTATACTTTATTTATTTATTTATTTATTTTTTGCGGTACCGGGGATTGAACACAGGGGCGTTCTACCTCCGCGCTACGCCCTCAGCCCTATTTTTTATACTTTATTTTTGAAACCAGGTCTCACAAAGATGCGGAGGGCCTTACTAAGGAGAGAGACAGAGAGACAGAGAGACAGAGAGACAGGGAGATAGAGCGCTGAGGCTGGCCGCAAACCCGGATCCTCTGGTCTCCGCTTCCCAAAGTACTGGGATTAAAAGCATGCACCACCACACCCAGCTATTTGTGTATACTTTAAATTAGTGCCTTGTCACTTAAAAATGAAAGAACCTTGAAATGATGTAACTCTACTAACCCCCCTCCTGCCCTTTTTGCTACTGTTTTCATGTATTTGACTTTTCATGTCACAATTATCACAAGAGAACAATTATTATTATTCAAATTGATATTTCAAATCATTAACCATCTTTTGTGTTTCCTAATGATCCTTTCATTCTTTGTGAAAGTTCCACATTTTCTTATGAGATGATTTTTCTTCAACCCCAAAGAACTTCCTTTCATATTTTTGTAATGCATATAGAGAGGAAATTTTATATCATAATTTATTATCTGAAAACTTTATTTCTCCATTTATTTTTGAAAGATATATTCATTAGGTACAGAGTTTGTGTTAGACAGCTTTGTGCCATTGTTACCAAAACACCGAAGAAGAACAACTTGGAAGAGGGAAGTTCATTCTGGCTCATGTTTCATTGGTCTCAGTCCAGGGTCAACTGACTCCACTGGTCACGCCTGAAGAGAGGCAGAGCATGGTGGAAGAAGGGCATTATGGAAAAAGCTGCTCAGATCATGGCAGCCAGAGAGGAAAGGGGGGGGGCAAGGACAGGTATAGTCCCCAAGAGCACACTCCAAGTGACCTCTTTTCTCTAGCCATGTCCTGCCTATAATTTTCACCATCTCTAAGAAACTCCATTCAAATAATCAATTCATCAAATGGATTAGTCCACTGAGGAGGCCAGAGCCTCGTCTTCTAATCATTCCTCCTCTGAGCCTTGCTGCTCTGGGGATAATGCTGTCAACACATGAGCTTTGGGAGGACATTCCAGATCCAGACCATGAAAGTGTTCTTCATTGGCAGGTCTTTTCCCTCTTCCCAGACTTTACAAACACCATTCCCTGTTGCTTACACCATTTCTGCTGAAAAGCCATCCATTACTCTCCCTGTTATCTCTTGAAGACAATAAGCATGCCTCCTTTCCCCTTCCATAAAGATCTTTCTACTTATATTTCCAGCTATTAAATTGTAATATATCCAAATTATTATTATTATTTTTTGCAGTACCAGGGATTGAACCCAGGGGCGTTCTACCGCTGCGCTACACCCCAGCCCTATTTTTTATACTTTATTTTGAAACCGGGTCTCACGAAGTTGTGGAGGGCCTCACTAGGTAGAGAGAGAGAGAGAGAGAGAGAGAGAGAGAAAGAGAGAGAGGGAGAGAGAGAGAGAGAGAGCTGAGGCTGGCCACAAACCCTGATCCTCGGTCTCTGCCTCCCAAAGTACTGGGATTACAAGCATGCGCCACCACGCCCGGCTATCCAAATTATTGTGTAGAATTTGACAAGCTTCTTGGTTTTGTGCATTGTTGCCAGATTTCAGAAATCTTCAGATCTTCAGATTTTAGATCTTCAAACATTACTTCTACTCATTTTCTCCCTTTCTTTTGAGACTCCAATTGCATGCATGTTGGACCTTTTGGTTGTTTCTCTATTATTATGCTCTGATATGTTGCCCTTCTCAGGAAAAGGAAGGTCTTTTTGTATCTTTAGGGAATGGCTGCTCAGTGTTTACAGCTGAACACTTCCTATAATTTGTCCTCAAAGGCAACAAATCATTGATATCTATTTTTCCTTTCTAGCAACACTACCGCTGATAATTGTTAATCAGAGGTAGGGGAAAAAAGCCTTAGTTCCTGCCTCAATTATGGGCATCTCTGAGCTTCGTCGTCTCAGCTTCAGAGCACACTCTGGGACTGACTGCACTATAGTTACCTCTTCTTCAATCCAACCTTCCCTCTATTGCCTCTTTGCTGTAGCAGGTCCAAAAAGCAATGCTTAATATGCCATCTTTGTGTAAATATCTGTCTGTTTTTTAATATGGGTTCTCACATGTCTCTTACATTCTGTTCTTAATTATTCACACTGTTACTCATTTGGGTTGCTTTCTATTCACCTGTCTCAAGGTCAACAGTTATATCTTCTACTTTGTCTAATTTTCTGTTATATACATTCAACGTGTTCTTAATTTCAGGTATTATATTTTGTAATTCTATAATATTTATTTTATCCTTTATTATGGAATCTAATTGTTGAAAAATTTCACCTTATTTTGTCATTTTTTCCTCTATTTGATTAATATCTTGATCATAGATATTTAAAAGTCCTTGTCTACAAGTCCAACACCTGGATTATCTATAGGTTTTATTCTGTTGATTTTTATCTCTTGATTATTGGTCACATTTTATACCTGGTTTGGGTTTAATCATTTTTACCACCAAAGTAATTTTTATTATGTGTGATATGTTATAAAGCACCTGGAATCTATGATTCTATTCTAAAGGTCATAAAGTTCTATTCTTGAAGAAAATTAAGTAGTCAGCAAATCTGTGATGGCTTAGATTTAGATTTGTTATATCTAGTTCAATTTATTTTTGTGCTATTATTGGTGTATTGGGGTCTTATATCACAGTGAATATCAATTTGATGTTAACATACATGCACACAGCTCTTAGTGTCCCCCCCGCCTCCCCCCTCCCATATGAAGTACCAAGAATGATGTTGGTTTATTCTCACATGTACATATTGTTTATGAT
>PVJS01045200.1:0-16335 GCA_004027185.1 Glis glis
GGGAGAGGTGGTGTTCTACCTAGAGCAATAGCGAGTGGGATAGGGACATTTGTGTACAAGATAAGGGTCCCAGTGCAGAGCAGAAAGGGAGGGGTGTGTGTGTGTGTGTGTGTGTGTGTGTGTGTGTGTGGTGGGGCCTCTGGTACAGGAGTGGCTGTCTGGGCGTTCAGGGGTGAGGTGTAGTAGACAGGGCTCCTTGCGTGTCCCTATCCCAAGGGCTTAGGCAGCCTTCAGGCCTGGGTCTCCCCCTCCCACCCCCTTCCTCCGGAGGTCCTCTGCCTGTTCCAGCCTTAGCTTGTACACATTTTCCGATTTCCTGCGAGCCTCCGCCCTGTACCAGCGGCTGGGTGACTCAGGACCCTGGTGGCCGGGCCCCCAGCTCCAAGGGCTCTTTGTTTGCTCAGGCCTTTGGCTCTGGCCCTCGCGCCTGGGGCGGTCAAAGGATTTCCTGAGCCTCGCCCTTGCCCTCTGACTCGGACGTCCCGGCTGGTCAGAGGGCCCAGCGGAGGCCTGGGGTGGGGGTCCTTGAGGCTGGGTAGCCACCCTTCCACTGGGCTCAGGAGATGGATCGCAGAGAGGTAAGACAGGGCTACTGCCAGAGACCCGGGGGAGCGTGGTGGGTGACCCTGGGCTGAGGTCAGCTGTGGCCTGTTTGTAGTGTGGGCCTCCTGAGAGGGGGTTTTCTCTTCCTGACTCCAACCAGAGTGAATAGAGAGGGAGCCTTCCACTTCCTCCCAGAGCTGAGCTGGGAGCCAGTGCCCCCGACTCCCCAGCCTGTCTCGGTGTGTCTGTGGCAGAGGAACCAGCGCTGGCCTCTTAGGCCACTGCCTGCCTTCTGTATGTGAGCTTAGGGGAATCCCTTCTTGGCCTGAGCTTTTTCTGGCTCTCAGATTCTACTTGGATCCCGGACTTAGAGAACATAGAATGACTGGCAGGGAGAGAGGCTGAGGCTCAAGACATGGTGGCCTCTTCTCTGTGTTACCACTCTAGACAAGTTGCTTGACCTCTCTGTGCTCATTCCTCATGTATAAAATGGGGATAATAACTGCTTCCAGAGCCTGGGGTATATAGCTCAGTGGTAGAGCACTTGCCTCGCAGTCACAAGGTCCTGGGTTCAATCCCGAACACACCACACACACACACACATACACACACACACACACACACACACACACACACACACAGAGCCAGGCATGGTGTCACACACCTGTAATCCTAGAAATTGGGAGGTTGAGACTGGAGGATTGTAGGTTCGAGGTCAGCCTCGGCAATTTAGCAAGATTCTGTTTCAAAGTAAAAAATATAAAAAAGAAGCTGGGCGTGGTGGTATATGCTTGTAATCCCAGTCTTGGGAGGCTGAGACAGGAGGATCACAGGTTTGAGGCTAGCCTTGGCAACTTAACGAGATCCTGTTTTAGCATAAAAAATAAAATCTAACTGGGCATGGTGGCGCATGTTTGTAATCGCAGTACTTGGGAGGCTGAAACAGGAGAATCGCAGGTTTGAAGCCAGCCTCAGTAACTCAGTGAGGCTCTCAGCAACTTAGTGAGACCCTGTTTTCAAATAAAAACTAAAACATAGGTCTGGGGGTGTAGCCCGGAAATAGAATGCCCCTGGGTTCCATCCCCAGTACCCCCCTCCCCCCCACACACAAATTGGACTGGGGATGTAGCTCAGAGGTAGAATGCCTCCGGGTTCAATACCCAGTACCACAAAAAAAAGGGGGGGGTAGCTCAAAGGTAAAATGTCATGGGTCCAATTCCCAGTACAAAAAAAAAGTAATAAATAAAATCTTCCAAAACATAAGTCCTACTTGGTGGGGTTGCTGCTGAGAGGAGTAACAAGTCTGTATACACAGAGCTCTTAGACTAGAACTGGCACCAGTTAGCACCATAGGAGCCTTAGCGATTTCTACTCCACCTTCTCCAAATTGCAGAAGACAGGAGAGGCGGGGCCTTGGAGTTTCCCCCACTGAGGTCAGATGGCAGAGAAGCTTCCCAAGCTGTATATCCGTCTTGGTGCTGCTCTCCCTCGCTGCGGAGGGCTGTGGGCCATGACTCCTCTCCACCCTCTGCAGCCTGGACCTGGCCAGCGATCCCTGGAGGATGAGAAAGAGGTGATCCGCCGGGCTATCCAGAAGGAGCTGAAAATCAAGGAAGGTATGGAGAACCTGCGGCGTGTGGCCACAGACCGCCGCCACCTGGGCCATGTGCAGCAGCTGCTGCGGTCCTCCAACCGCCGCCTGGAGCAGCTGCATGGCCAGCTGCAGGAGTTGCATGCCCGCGTCCTGCTGCCTGGCCCGGCTGGTGAGTGGAATCTGAACAGACCCCACAGGGCAGGGGCTCCCAGCGGCCCTGCTCCTGGCCTGCGCCCTGACCACCGAGTCTCCGGTCTTCCCTGAGCTCCCGTCCTCAGTGCTCCTGGGAGGGGAAGGAGAGCTGGGCCACGGGAGTCTCAGCTCTGGTGACGGGACCCTGAGCCCCACATTTCCTGCTTGCAGAGCCTGTGGCCTCCGGACCCCGGCCACAGGCAGAGCAGTCAAAGACTCGGCAACTGGAGGCTTTGCAGAGGCAGCTGCAGGTGGAGCTGAAGGTGAGGCAGGGCGCCGAGAACATGACACACACGTGTGCCAGTGGCACCCCCAAGGTAAGGCATACCCCAGGCCCCAGTCTGAGGGAGACCTGGTTCTCGGCTATTAGGAGAGGTGTGGCTCCAGCCCCTGGTTTTTTGCTTTTTTTTTTTTTGTACTGGAGGCTGAGCCCAGGCGCATTCTATCTCCGAGCTACACCCCCAGCCCTATTTATGTATTTATGTATTTATTTTTATGGTATTAGGGATGGAACCCAGGGGCATTCTACCTCTGAGCTACACCCCCAGCCTGATTTTATTCTGTTATTTTGAAACAGGGTCTCAGTAAATTGCATAGGGCCTCACTAAGTTGCTGAGGCTGACCGCGAACCTGCGATCCTCCTGTCTCAACCTCCCAAGTGCTGGGATTACAAGTGTGCGCCACCACGCCTGGCTTATGTTTATTTTAATTTTGAGATAGCCAGGCATGGTGTCGCATACCTGTAATCCCAGTACTTGGGAGGCTGAGACAGGAGGATCACAGGTTTGAGGCCAGCCTCAGCAACTTAGTGAGACCCTCAGCAACTTCACAAGACCCTCCCTGTTTCAAAATAAGACAGGCTGGGGGTATAGCTCAGAGGTAAAATGCCCCTGGGTTCAATCTCCAGTACCCTAAAAGAAGAAATTTTTTGTGTGTGTGGTACTGAGGGTGGAACCCAGGGACCTTCTACCTTCAGGTTATACCCCCAGCCCTATTTTTTTTTAATTTTTTATTTGGAAACAGGGTCTCACTAAGTTGCTGAGACCCTCACTCAGTTGCTGAGGCTAACTTCAAACCTGCCATCCCCCTGTCTCACCCTCCCAGGTACTGGGGTTACAGGTGTGCGCCACCATGCCCAACTAGGAAAAAAAAATTTTTGAGTCAGAATTTCGCCAAGTTGCTTGAGGATCTCACTAAGTTGCTGAGGCTGACTTCAAAACTGCAATCCTCCTGCCTCAGCCTCCCAAGTACTGGGATTATAGGCTTGAGCCACCACACCTGGCTTCCAGCCCCTAACACTGGTCTGATGGAGTCGTGGCCAGCCCCCAGCCACAGCTCCTGATGTGATGTGGGGAGGTGGGCCCCAGGGTATGACCCTCGGCCCTGGCCCTTGGTCCGATGGAGGAGGCCCAGGCCTGGTCTCATGGGGTACAATGTCCCATCCCCATAGGAGAGGAAGCTGCTGGCAGCTGCTCAGCAGATGCTGCGGGACAGCCAGCTCAAGGTGGCCCTGCTGCGCATGAAGATCAGCAGCCTGGAGGCCAGCGGCGCCCCTGAGCCGGGTGAGCTTCGGGCAGCAGAGCTGGCGGGCGGGCGGGCGGCCGGCGGGGCTGACGCTGACCTGGTCCCCCAGGCCCCGAGCTGCTGGCAGAGGAGCTGCAGCATCGACTGCACATCGAGGCCGCTGTGGCCGAGGGGGCCAAGAACGTGGTGAAGCTGCTGGGTGGCCGCAGAGCGCAGGACCGCAAGGCCCTGGCCGAGGTCAGGCCGAGCCCTCCTCCTCTCCCCGCTCTCCCCTGAGGGTCGCGTTCCCTTCCACGCTCTGCGGTGGTGCGAGGCACCGCTGGCCTGGCCGCGCAGGGTGGCAGAGAAGAAACGGGGGCATGTTCTGTGGGCACCTCCTGTGGGGACCTGGGTGGCCTGGGCTGGCTGCTGCCACCCCACCTGTACCCCATGGCATGTTCCTGCCTCTGTCCCTCTCTAGGCCCAGGTCCAGCTCCAGGAATCGTCCCAGAAACTGGACCTCCTGCGGCTGGCCTTGGAGCGGCTGCTGGCCGGCCTGCCTCCCGCACACTCTCTGCGCAGCAGGGTGGCCCGAGAGCTGCAGACAGCGGTGCTTGGGAACCCCCCGCCTGCAGGGCCACTTGTGAAGCCCACTGCCGTGACAGGTAGCCAGGGGTCCCTCCACCTCAGAGTCCCCCCTTCCTTTCAGGGAGGACCATGCTGAAGCTCTAGGGGAGAGTTCCAGTCCTGGCCTGAACCTGTTTATTCATCTGTAAAACAGGAATGGGATCACTACCTACCTCTTAGGGTTGCTTTGAAAAGTCAGTGACACATAGTGAACGGTGTGGCTGTTATTTAAACAAGTCACTGTGTATTTGGGAGGCTGAGACAGGAGGATCACAGGTTTGAGGCCAGCCTCAGCAACTCAGTGAGACCCTTCGCAATTTAGCAAGACCCTATTTTTTTTTTTTTTTTTTTTTGCGGTACAGGGGATCGAACCCAGAGGCGTTCTACCTCCGTGCTACACCCCCGGCCCTATTTTTTATACTTTATTTTGAAACCAGGTCTCACGAAGTTGCGGAGGGCCTCACTAAGTAGAGAGAGAGAGAGACAGGGAGAGAGAGAGATAGAGAGAGCTGAGGCTGGCCGTGAACCTGGATCCTCTGGTCTCTGCCTCCCAAAGTACTGGGATTACAAGCGTGCGCCACCACGCCCGGCACAAGACCCTATTTCAAAACAAAAAAATAAAAAGGACTGGGGGTGTAGCTGGGAGGTAGAATGCTCCTGGGTTCAATCCAAAACCCTCCCCCAAAAAACTAGTGACCAGCCGGGCGTGGTGGCGCACACTTATAATCCGAGTACTTGGGAGGCTGAGACAGGAGGATCGCAGGTTTGCGGCCAGCCTCAGCTACTTACTGAGGCCTTTTGCAACTTAGTGAGACCCTGTTTCAGAATAAAGGAATAAAATAGGGCTGGGGGGCTGGGCGTGGTGGTGCATGCTTGTAATCCCAGTACTTGGGAGGCGAAGACCGGAGGATCCGGGTTCGCGGCCAGCCTCAGCTACTTAGTGAGAACCTCCGCAACTTCGTGAGACCCGGTTTCAAAATAAAGGATAAAAAATAGGGCTGGGGGTATAGCTCAGAGGTAGAATGCCCCTGGGTTCCAGGTACCACAAAAAACAAAAACTACTGACGATAATTTATTTATTTATTATTATTATTATTTGTGGTACTGGGGAATGGAACCCAGAGGCATTCTGTCTCTGAGCTACACCACCAGCGATATGTTTATTCTTTATTTTTTTTATTTTTATTTTTTTTGCGGTACTGAGGATTGAACCCAGGGGCGTTCTACCTCCACGCTACACCCCCGGCCCTATTTTTTAATACTTTATTTTGAAACCAGGTCTCACAAAGTTGCGGAGGGCCTCACTAAATAGAGAGAGAGAGAGAGGGAGAGAGACAGGGAGAGAGAGAGAGAGAGAGAGAGAGAGAGAGCTGAGGCTGGCCGCAAACCTAGATCCTCCGGTCTTCACCTCCCAAAGTACTGGGATTACAAGCGTGCACCACCACACCCGGCATACTTTCTTTATTTTTTTGTGGTACTGTGGATTGAACTCTGGGGCATTCTACCTCTGAGCTACACCCCCAGCCCTATTTTTTTATTCTTTATTTTGAAACAGGGTCTCACTAAATTGCGGAGGGCCTCACTAAGTATCTGAGGCTGGCCACGAACCTGGATCCTCCGGTCTCAGCCTCCCAAGTACTGAGATTACAGGTGTGCCTCACCACACCCGGCTTGTGACCATAATTTATAATGTACCAGTAGAAGAGAGCTCCCAGTTCTGGGTGCCTTAGATTACTAGAAAGTTTGTTCTTACCTTGAGCTGGGATCTGTGTTCTTGGAGCACCAGCTGAATGGCAATCAACAGATAATCTGAGAGCAGGAACCTGAGATACAGCTGAGCTAGAGGGGCCAGCCCCCATGCCGAGCGCTGGTGTGGGTCAGACAGCCCGCATTTCATTGTGACCAGAGCTGGGAAGAGGAAGCATAGGGACTGGGTGGGAGTCCCTGGTCTTGGGGAATCAAGGAATGCTTCCTGGAGGAGGTGATGACTGAGCTTGGCCTTGAAGGACTTACAGGAGTTCTTATAGCCAAGCAGACAAGTTGGGGAAGTTGGAGAAGGCAGAGGGAACAGCCTGTTAAAAGGCCTAGAATTTAGCCAAGCACGGTGATACATGCCTCTAATCCCCGTACTTGGGAAGCTGAGACACAAGGATCGCAGGTTCGAGGCCAGCCTCAGCAACTTAGCAAGACCAGCAGCAACTTAGTGAGACCCTGTTTCAAAATAAAAATAAAAAAGCCAGGCATGGTGGCACACGCTTGTAATCCCAGTACTTGGGAGGCTGAGACAGGAGGATTGCAGGTTCGAGGCCAGGCTGGGCAACTTAGTGAGTCCCTGTTTCAAGATGATAAAAAGGGCTGAGGTATTGTCACTCAGAGGTAGAATGCCCCTGGGTTCGATCTCCAGTACTACAAAAAAAAAAAAAGAGCCCACTCAGCTGGCAAAGTAGGTTTTGTACGCACTGGGGGAGGTGGGGCATGGCTGGACTCCCCTCCACTGTTCAAAGGGGGAAACTGAGGCCCAGGTAGCAAGTGGGGCAGGACAGAGCCAGGCTTCCTGCTTTCTGCCAAGCTTTTGTCCCTGCCATGGTGCCCTTGCAGCCATGGTGCACTCGCCTCCCCGAGCCCGGGCGCGTCTCACCCCATCCTGTGGCTCCGTGCAGCCTGAGATCTGGGTCTCTGGACTCTGCTGTGTCCCACTGTCCCTGCGTGTAGAAGGTCTTCAGGAGGGGTCAGCCAGTGGTTTGTCCCAAGGATGGCATGTGGCTACTAAATCCTGACGTGCAGAAGGTCTGGGTCAGCCACCTCCTGGCCAGGGTGGCATCCCTGGGGTCCTGGAGTACATTGGTGGTGGCATCTGACAAGGTCCCCCCACCCTCCCACAGGGACGCTGCAGGTTCGCCTCCTGGGCTGTGAGCAGCTGCTGACAACTGTGCCTGGACGTTCTCCGGTGGCCGCACTGGCCTGCAGTCCCTCTGAGGGCTGGCTCCGGACCCGGGCCAAGCAGCAGCAAGGCGGAGGTGAGCCGGCAGTGAGCCGGGCCGGAGTCGTCGGGGCAGCAGGGACCTCTGCTCTGCGCCTGTCCTGAGCCCCGGCTCTGACCCCACAGAGGAGGTGCTGGCCGTACTGAAGGTGGACAACCGCGTTGTGGGCCAGACGGGCTGGGGGCAGGTGGCTGAGCAGTCCTGGGACCAGACCTTTACCATCCCCCTGGAGAGGGTAAGGCTGGCCTTTGTGCGGTCAGGGGTGGCCGTGGGCTGCAGGGTGGAAGGCCACCCGGGTGGGGCTTGCTGCCGGGCCCCAGCCCTCAGCCTGGCTCCTCGATTAGGCCCGTGAGCTGGAGATCGGGGTGCACTGGCGGGACTGGCGGCAGCTGTGTGGCGTGACCTTCCTGAGGCTCGAGGACTTCCTGGACAACGCCTGTCACCAGCTCTCCCTCAGCCTGGTGCCACAGGGACGGCTCTTTGCCCAGGTGCTGGCTGATCCCTGTCCTTTGCCGTCTGACCTGGCAGACCCTGGGCACAGAACTGGAAGGGCATTCGCGACTGTGACCCTCTCCCCCCATGTCAGTGTGGAAACTGAGGATCAGAGAGAGGAGGCCCCCAAGAATAAGGATTCCCAGCTGCTCCCTAAGGGGCCAAGTCTGGAGGCCTGCAGCTCTGTCCTGACTGCCGTGCCTCACGTGTGACCTGGGCGAGTGCCTCTCTGTCTCTTGGCCTCAGTTTCTCCACTGGTACCAATGAGAATGTGGAACCCACCTCTCTGGGTCCTTCTAGCTCTTGTACCCACTGGTTGATTTCGGGGGCGCTGGGGCGGGGTCCTGGGGTGGGGAAGAGCTGTAGGAGGGGCCTGAACTCCAGCCCTGCCCTTGCTCCACAGGTGACCTTCTGTGACCCTGTCATCGAGAGAAGGCCCCGACTGCAAAGACAGAAACGTGTTTTCTCTAAACGCAGAGGTGTGGAGTGGAAGGGCTGTGTGTGGAGCGGGCAGGGCTGGGGCCATGGGGGGCCTGGGACTGAGTTCCCCTCTTCCCCAGGCCGGGACTTCCTGAGGGCTTCCCAGATGAACCTCAGCATGGCGGCCTGGGGGCGCTTGGTCATGAACCTGCTACCGCCCTGCAGCTCACCAAGCACGATTAGCCCCCCTAAAGGGTGCCTTCAGACCCCAGCTACACCCCGTGGGGCCCCCAGCCCTGTTTCTCCCAGGTAGGAGCCACCCCACCCTGGATCACACACTTCTTTGCTGCAGCCCCTCTCTCCAGGCTCTGTGTCTGTCTTTCTGCCCCTACTGTCAGACCCTCTGTCTCTCTGCCCGACTGTGTCCGTCGACCAACTGGTCCACCTTGCTGGGCTTGGCCACGTGTCTGCTTCCTCCCCATAGTAATTTCCTGCCCAAGAAGACCCCTTTGGGAGAAGAGATCAAGCCCCCGCCCAAGCCCCCGCGCCTTTACCTGCCCCAGGAGCCAACCCCAGAGGAGACCCCGGTGAGGGCGTCCAGGCTGGTAGACTTGGAGACTGCCCAGGGCTGGGGGTGGCAGGCCAGGAGGTAGGGCGACCCGGCCCTGCCCTGAGCCCCTCTACTCCCACAGCGCACCAAACGCCCCCATGTGGAGCCCAGGACTGGACTGATGCCCACCCCGCCAACCTCGCCCACCAGGTACCCGTGTGCTCTCATTCACAGAGACGTTTATCTGCTCGCTTGGGTGTAGTGTGGCCGTTGCTGCCTCTCTCCCTGGCTCCCTGGGTGCGTGCACTGGCTGGCTCTCAGGCTTCCTTACTTGCTGACCCACTTTATTGGGCTCCAGCTGGATGCCAGACTCCAGGGAACCGCTGTTCTTCTAGTCCTGGCTGCAGGGCTCTCCCGAAAGCCCCAGCGGTGGAGACAGCCCAGGCCGGGGCACGGAGGGCTTGGAACTGCTCAGGTGGAGGCCCAGCCCTGGTCCTATGATGCTGCTTGTTTTATTTATTTATTTTTTCTTGCAGTGCTAGGGGTGGAACCCGGGCCTCAGGCATGGTAGGCAAGTGCTCTGCCATCGAGCTGCAGCCCCAGTCTCCTGCGGGGCTTCTTGCGCCCTTTCTGTCTTGCAGGAAACCCCCCTGCCTTCAGGACTTCCGCTGCTTGGCCGTGCTGGGCCGGGGACACTTTGGGAAGGTAGTGGGCCGAGGAGGGGTCTTGGAGCTTGGTGGGAGGACCCAGCACATTGGCTAGGAGATGCCGGGACCCAGGGGTAGTGGGAGGGAGGCGAAGGCTCCTCTGGCCTGCCCGCTTGGAGCCTAAGCGCTCTCTGCTCCTCAGGTTCTCCTGGTCCAGTTCAAGGGGACAGGGAAATACTACGCCATCAAGGCGCTGAAGAAGCAGGAGGTGCTGAGCCGGGATGAAATCGACAGGTGCGTAGTGCGGCCAGCGAGGGCTCCGGGCACCCGGGCGCTTGGCCCTGGAGGGTACTCAGGGTGGCCGGCCTAGGATATGGTGGCCTGAAGGTAGCCGAAGGCCGCCGGGTTCTCTTTGTGATACCGGCAATTGTAAACCATGTGCCGTCAGGCAGGCCCCCCTTCTCTCAGCACCTCTGTGTGCTCTCCTGTAAAACGGGGGTGTGGTAGTCGTGCGGGCCGTGACCCCTGGGAGCCTGTGATATGTAGAAGCCATCACTCCGCTCACCTGGCACTTTGAGGACACAGTGAGCCACGGGAGCTGGCTGGGTGGCGGGGCACAGCCCCTGGAGGTTTTCCATCCCTCTAAGACCCACGCTGTCCTCCATAGCCTGTACTGTGAGAAGCGGATCCTGGAGACCGTGGGCCGCACGGGGCACCCCTTCCTGCTCTCCCTCCTGGCCTGCTTCCAGACCTCCAGCCACGCCTGCTTCGTGACAGAGTTTGTCCCCGGGGGTGACCTCATGATGCAGATCCACGAGGACGTCTTCCCTGAGCCCCAGGCCCGGTGGGTTCCAGCAAACTCTCCCTGGTCGCGCATCCCTGGCTTCCTTCATCCTGCCCGCTCCCAGGGACCCAGCAGCAGAACACGGAGCCACAGAGGCCTTGGTTCTGCCCTCCAGTGTGGGCTCTGGAGTTAGAAAGAACTGACTTGGCGCATCAGCTCTGTCCCTAGTTCTGTGACCCTGGGTGGGTCCCTTACCTCGAGTCTCAGGTCCTCATCTGAGTAGGAGGCATGATGAGGACCGCCCGCAGGCTGCTGGGAGGAGCCAGCAAAGTAAGTTGCGTGTGCAGTTAAGAGCCCAGGCAGGATAGGCTGTTAGTGTCATCGGGAGGCACCTCCAGCCAAGCATGATGCTCTGTCCCTGCTCTGACTCTCATCCCACCTGGGCTGGGACATCCCAGGGCCTCCCGGTGCCCGGCCTGGGCCTGAATTCTCCCACCACCTCTCCAGCTTCTACCTGGCCTGTGTGGTCCTGGGGTTGCAGTTCTTGCATGAGAAGAAGATCATTTACAGGTACCTTGTGCCTGGGAGATGCGGGGGTGGGCCAGGGCCAGACACTGCCCCTCCTGGGTGCTCAGGGGCGACCGCTCCTCCCTGGGCCTCAGCCTTCTCAGCCCCTTTGGCCTGTCCCCTGCCCTCAGGGACCTGAAGTTGGATAATCTTCTGCTTGACGCCCAGGGTTTCCTCAAGATCGCAGACTTTGGGCTATGCAAGGAAGGTGGGGCCGCCTGTCTGGAGCCACTTCCCCCAGCCTTGCCCGGGGACCCTCCCCACCCAAGGAAGCCCTGACCCCCCACCCTGGCCTTCCTGCTAGGAGACAGCCGGCTGTGTCTGCTCTTCCTTCCTAGCCTGTACTTGGTCAGCGGGAGGGCCAGACTGGAGAGGGAATTGGGTTCCACCTCCTGTGTGACCTTGGCACATGAGCTGGCCTGACACCCAGCTTCCTTGTGCAAATGGCCACGTCACAACGGTGCCACCTCCTGGGGCGTGGGGCGGGGCGTGGCTGCTTGGGATCATAAGGGTTGGCACTGGGGATGGAATCCAGGGCCTCCTGCGTGCCAGGCCAGCACTCTACACTAATCCCTACCGTCACAGAGGTCACCATGAATGGGTCATACTGAGCAGCATTGGTATGGGTGTTGGTTTGCAGGAATCGGCTTTGGGGACCGGACGAGCACCTTCTGTGGCACCCCGGAGTTTTTGGCTCCCGAGGTGCTGACCCAGGAGGCATACACGCGGGCCGTGGACTGGTGGGGGCTGGGCGTGCTGCTCTATGAGATGCTGGTGGGTGAGGTGAGCACTGGAGCAGGGCTGCCGGGCCCCTGGGGTGGGGTGGGAGGGGTGGGCCGTGCACCTGCTGAGCCCCCGTCTCCACAGTGCCCGTTCCCAGGGGATACAGAGGAGGAGGTGTTTGACTGCATCGTCAACGCTGATGCCCCGTACCCCCACTTTCTCTCGGCTCAAGGACTTGAGCTCATCCAGAAGGTGGGTACTGTAGGATCCAGGCTCGGCCTGACAGCTGTCTGTGGTTCAAGTGCCCTTTGCCACCACCCGCGGGGCACCAGTGGGGGTGGCGGGCCCTAAGTGCGTACCTGTCCTCCTGCCCAGCTCCTCCAGAAGTGCCCAGAGCAGCGGCTGGGGGCGGGCAGGCAGGACGCCGAGGAGATCAAGGTCCAGCCCTTCTTCAGGGTGAGTGGCCAGGGCCAGTGTCCCCAGCACCTGGCGGGGGGAGGCCTGGTGTGACCCCTGGGGGCTGTCATTCCCACCACCTCTGACACTTCCATCCTGTCCCCAGACCACCGACTGGCAGGCCCTGCTTGCCCGCGCCGTCCGGCCTCCCTTCGTGCCCACCCTCTGTGGCCCGGCTGATCTGCGCTACTTTGAGGGCGAGTTCACAGGGCTGCCACCCGCCCTGACCCCGCCCGCCCCGCGAAGCCCCCTCACTGCCCGCCAGCAGGCCGCCTTTCAGGACTTTGACTTCGTGTCCCCGCGATTCCTGGAGCCCTGAGGCCTCTCTGGGGGCCTCCCCCCCCCCCGGGCTGTCAGCATCTGCACTTGCCCACCGTGCGCCCTGCCAAGAGGACTGGGTGTTTATGAGCCCGTGGGACTCCAGGTGGCAGCTGCGGGGCTGCTGACATGGGCTTTGCTCAGTCACCAGGCAGAGTGTCCCCTCCCCTCCCAGCCATCCCTCCTCTGCTCCTGGCCAGGCCCGGACCTGAGAAGCAGCAGAGTGAGTGGTGTGGTTTGTCTTTTTAATACTGGACTTGCTTTATGGATTATTAAATTTGTAGAACTGTGCTGGACGCAGCTCGGCTTGGGCTGGGGTGGAGTCGGGTCCTTTGGTGCCGGAACCTCCTTGGGTCCTCTTCCTCGGCTTCATCTTTGGGAGGCGGGGATTCTGTGCTGATGCCCTGCTCGGAGACTGGGGCGCAGGAGTGAGGAGCCCCAGGCCCTCCAAGGGCTCACCCCAGCTAGGTACGGCCCCTCTGGTTTTCAGGCACAAGACGGCAGTAACCCTGCCTCCAGCAACCCTAAACAGCTTGGCTGCTGCCCTCCTCCTCCTCTTCCTCCTCAGCCCAGAGAGTCTCCCAGGACCCCGAGGGCCACCCGCAGAAAAAGTGGGCTAGGTTGCGGGTCAGGCCGCGGTCGAAGGGGTTGCTGGTGCGCTGGCGGAGGTAGGCGATGCGGTGTGAGGAGATGAACTCCCAGGTGGTGGTGTTGCTGGCCACCAGGTAGAGGTGTGAGGCCAGGAGCAGGCCGGCCACCAGGGAGAAGAGGGACAGCAGCAAGAAGGTGGCGAACAGGAGTCCGCTGGACCGCAGCCACAGCCCCCAGGGCTGGAAGAACCGGAGGCCAGACCTGGGGGGGGGGGTCAGGGACTCAGAGCTCGCAGGGAACCCGTCCCTCCTCGGCTGTGTCCAGGGAGCCCTGGCTCTGGCACAGCTGCGGGCACGTGCTGGTGGCAGTGGTACCTACCATGCCAGGTACAGGCCCCACAGAAGGACGACCAGCTGCAGCGCCAGGTAGGCCACGAAGAGCGGGTGGTTGCGCTCCCCCACGCAGTTCTCCATCCAGGGGCAGTGGTGGTCATAGCGTCGGACACAGCGGCGGCAATCGCGACAGTGTCGGGCCCGCAGGGGCTGCTGTGGGCAGAGGGGAGTTGGGGCTCAACACCAGCTCCCCAGGTAGGGCAGGGATGAGGACCAGAGACAGGGCCTAGATCTGGGACGCCTTTCTGGAGGAGGGGCAGGGCCAGGGCACTCGGGCAGGAGGAGGTCACGGAGTCTCAATTTTGCCCTGACCTCCACAGGGGTCTCTGTGTCACCTACCAGCACCAGGCAGTGTCTGCAGCGCCGAAGGGAGATGGCCTGGGGAACCATGGCTGTCTGCTCCTCCTTGGGATCCTCCTGAAAATAAGGGAAAGGGTATAAGAGAGTCTCCTGGTAAGGCAGATGGCACTGGTTGGCATCGCTTTTGGGGGGCCAGCTTGCTCTGGGTATAGAGCTTGGGGCCCATCCCATGCAGAACGGAGGCCTGGGTAGAGCGGAGCACCAGGCGCTGAGCAATGCTGTGTGGCCTTTCCCTCTCTGGGCCTTGGCGATTTCCTCGTACAACAGGGGTCTAAGGTTGGCGAGAGGATTCACTGAGATGCCCCACAAATGTCCATGGCACAGGGCCTGGCATGGAGACTATTACTGGGGCCTTGGGTCCCTGTTGGCCGGAGGAAGGGTTCAGGACCCCTGGTTACCTGGGGCTGGGGCTGAGTATTCACATAACCAGGGTCCATGAGCGACACAGCCAGGTAGAGCAGCAGGGAGCCCAGCACCAGGAGCAGGAAGGTGAGGGGCAAGAGCAGCTCCCCCTGCTCTTCCCATTGCCGAAGCTCTGGAGGGGCCAGAGGAGGACAGTGAGGTGGGGTGCAGGGCAGAGCGGGAGTGGGGGCTGGAGGTGACTGAGGCTCTGGGGGAGACGGGAGGCCTGAGAAGTGTCAGTGTGCCAGATGGCAGTATGTGGACATCTCTGATGCCCTTGGTTCTAAAAGGGAACAGAGAAAGAAGGGAGGTTTTTGAGGGGGATCCTTTCCTAATGGGGAGACTTGGGCAAAATTTGGGGCTGATGGGAAAAGACATGGAGGCAGCTGTGGCTGGACCGACCAGGGAGGGTCGGGGCTGTTGCCGGTGGCAGTGGGGGAGGCTGCCTGTGGCGGGTAAGGTGCTGGGGAGGGGGCTGCTGGGAAGGATGGGAATGGAGGCGGGTGGGGGGATGACTGGCTGCTACCAAGGGAAGAAGAGAGCCGGCCACTCCCCCACGGAGGTGTTCTCTTGCCTGAGGGTGGGAAGCCTGAACTTGGGCAGCCAGTGGCCGCCACTTGGGGGGCCTGGGGTCGTGAGCAGGATGCCAGTCCTTGAATCTAGTTGATCGAATCCCATAGGTGGGGAGGTTGGCATCAATTCCTCGGAAGGATGGAGGGTCAGGGGAGATGGGGCGCTGGAGGTTCTCGGATTTGGTGGGCACCGGGTGGGGCTTGGGATGCACAGGGCAGCGATTAGGAAGATGTTGGGATTAGTTAGGGATCAACCGGTTATCAGGCGGAGAGCAGCTGGGATCTGGAATGGGGGCTCGGGAGCGGGGCCTCGAGCTGGCGGAAACGGGGTGAATCCCAGGATCTCTGGGGACTGGGGGGAGGACCCAGTGAGACCCAAACGCGTGGGGAACCACGCGGGATCGGGTGGGTCCGGGGTCGCGCGGGGTCCGGCTCACCGGTATCGTGCAGGAAGAGCACCAGCGTGATCCCCCAGGTCAGCACGGTGTGCCCGGTCCGCACCAGGACCCCAGGGCTGAGGAGCGCCCAGGGCGCCATAGCCTCGGCCCGGGGCCCCACCCGGAAGCAGCGCCCAGAGGAGCCGGCCTCGGAGGGAGCCCGGCCGCGGCCACCCGGGGATTGGCGGATCCGGGCGGTGGGCGGGGCCGGGCTGGCGTAGGGAGGCCGCCTATTGGATGGCAGCCGCGGCCGAGTGGGCCCTCAAGCCAACAGGTGCCTGAGGAGGCTGAGGGCGGGGCCAGCGCGCGCGCAGCCGGCAACGCCCCCAACCCCGCCCCGCCCCGCCCCCGCCCCGCCCCGACCCCGCCCCGACTCCGCCCGCCAGGTAACTTTAGAAAGCCCGGGAGCTGGGGCGCGCCCCGAACCTGCTCCCCTGGGCCCGGCCCGCGGCCTCGCGCGTGTGTGCAGCTCCCTGGGCGCTCCTGAGACCGGGTCTTGAGACCTGCGCTCCCAGGAGACAAAGTTGTGCCCAATTCCTCCCTCCCTCCCTTCTTTCCTTCCTCCTCCCCCCCTTTTCCTTTTCTTTCTTTTGTGGTACTGGAGATTGAACCCAAGGGCGGTCTACCTTCAAGCTACACCCTCAGCCCTTTTTATTTTTTATTTTGAAACAGGGCCTCACTAAATTGCTGAGGTTGGCCTCGAACCTGCGATCCTCCTGTCTCAACCTCCCAAGTACTGGGATTACAGGCACTGAACTCTGTTTTCGACCTATGTAATGAGGATGACAAATGACAATAGTTAGGTGGCCGCAGGATTAATAATGGGAGTACAGAGCCTAGCACAGGACTGCCCTGTCTCCCCTGCTCTAAGCCACCATGTAGGCCCTGCCAGATTAACGCTCCATCCTGAGGCTTCAGGCTGCTCTTCCCTGTGTCCCCAGGAGGTCCCCCCTTCAGCCCTGACCAGGGCACCTCCCACTGATGCTGACCTCCCTCTACCGACCCTCCTCCTAGCTCTTCCAGCACACTCTCAGGGATCTGTCGTGGTCAGCTCAACATCCCTTTTTCTATAGGGAAACTGACTTCCCTTTTTTTTTATTTTTCCTCCCGCTACTGGGTCTGAACCCAGGGGTGCTCTACCACTGAACTACAACCCCAGCTTTTTTTTTTTTTTTTTTTTTTTG
>PVJS01045201.1:0-10208 GCA_004027185.1 Glis glis
AGCTGAGGCTGGTCGCGAACCCGGATCCTCCGGTCTCCGCCTCCCAAAGTACTGGGATTACAAGCGTGTGCCACCACGCCCGGCTCCCAACAATATATTTTAAAAAAGAATAAAACATTATGCACAAATGGGGTTTATCCAGGGAATGCAAAGGCTTGTTCACTATTTGAAAATTAATCAACACAATTCCCATATTTGCTATTTTTTAGAAAAGAAAACCATATGAATCTAGCAATCAATACATAAAATTCATTTGACAAAATATGACATCTATTTATGATAGAAGAAGCAAAAAGCATAAAGATTAGAAAAGAAGAAATGAAACTGTCCCTATTCACACATGACATGATGGTCTATGTAGAAAAGCCCAAAGAATTCATACACACACACAAAACACCTACAACTAATAAGCGAGTTTAGCAGGGTTGCAGGACATAAGGTCAATACATTAAAAAGTAAAAAATAAAGAAATAAACATATTTCTACATGCTAGCAATAAAAGATGGAAAGCAAAACTAAAAATGCCAATACCATTTAAAATATCTAAAAATGAGCTGGGCATGGTGGTGCATGCTTGTAATCCTAGTACTTGGGAGCCTGAGACAGGAGGATCGCAGGTTCGAGTACAGCCTCAGCAAGTAGTGAGACTCTCATTAACCTAGTGAGACTCTGTTTCAAAATAAAATAAAATAGGGCTGGGGGTGTAGCTCAGAGGTAGAATGCCCCTGGGTTCAAACCCCAGTGCCCCCCAAAAAAGAAAATATAAATTAAAACCTCAATAAGATACCATGGCACACATATTAGAATGGCTAAAATAAAAATACTGACAATACCAAATGCAGATGAGGATGTGATCATATACTAAAACTCTCATACATTGCTGGTGGATATGCAAAGTACAGCCACTAGAAAAGTTGGACAACTTCTTATAAAATGAAGTATTAAGCCAGGCGTGGTGGCACACCCTTGTAATCCCAGTACTTGGGAGGCTGAGACAGGAGCATCGCAGATTCACAGCCAGCCTCAGCTACTTAGTGAGGCCCTCTGCAATTTAGTGAGACCCTGTTTCAAAAATAAAGGATAAAAAATAGGGCTGGGATATAGCTCATAGGTAGAATGGCCCTGGGTTCTATCCCCAGTACCTAAAAAAAAAAGAATTATTAATTACCATATGATTCAGAAATTGAACTTGTAGGTAATTATCCTAGAGAAATGAAATTTTATGCTCACATAAAAATCTGTACAAGAATATTTATAGCAGCTCTATTCATAATTGCCATAATTGAAACAATTCAAATGTTCTTCAGTAAATAAATGGATAAACAAACTGTGATTCATCCACACCATGGACTAAAAGGGAACAAACTATTGATACATGAAATAAATTTGATGTATCCCAAAGGCATTATACTGAGTGAAAGAAGCCAGTCTTAAAAGTTATATACTGTCTGATTCTAATTATACAACATTCCCCAGTGATGTAGAACAGATCAGAGGTTGGCAAGAATTAGAGGTAGGGAGAAGGTATAATTACAAAAGGGACAGCCTGAGGGAGTCTTGAGGCTGATGGAACTGTTCTTAATCCTTATGTTGTTGGTTACACAAATCTCTACACATATTATAACTTATAGATCTGCACACACACATATCGATTCAACTTAATGTTAATATTTTTTCTTTCGGTGATAGTGGAGATTGAATCAGGGTCATCCTACCTCCAAGCTACACCCCCATCCTTTTTATTTATTTTTTTTATTTTGTAACTGGGTCTCTCTAAGTTTCTGAGGGTCTCACTAAGTGGCTGAGGCTGGCCTCAAACCTGCGATCAGCCTATCTCAGCCCCCCAAGTATTGGGATAACAGGCATGTGCCACCATGCCCGACCTAATGTTAAATTTTTTAAAATGGATTCCTTTTAGAGCAGTTTTTGGTTCACAGAACAATTGAACAGAAGATAAGAAGATTTCTCATATACCCACTGCCCTCTTACATGCACAGTCTCCCCCACTATAAACATCCCTCACCATAGTGGTACATTTGTTCCAAATGATGAAACTACATTAACACATCATTATCACCCAAAGTCTATAGTTTAAATTAGGTTTCACTTTCGGTCTTGTACATCGCATGGGTTTTCACAATGTATAATGACATGCATCCACCATTACAGTATGATACAGAATACTTTCACTGCCTTAAAACTTGTTTGTGCTTTGCCGGTTCATTATGCCCACCCACATACCCCTGGCTATTCTGGGTCTTTTGCCTTTCTGTAATAACTTTAGAATCAGTTTAATGATATATACAAAGTAGCTTGCTGGAACTTTGATTGGAATTGTGTTGCATCTATAGATCAAATTAGGAAAAATCTGTGTTTCAATGATATTGAGTATTTCCATGAACATGGAATGTCTCTTCATTTATTTAGTTCTTCGATTTCCTTCATCAGGGTTGTGTAGTTTTCCTCACCCAGCTCTTGTACATATTTTGTTAGATTTATACCAATATATTCCTTTCTTGGGAGAACTAAGGAAAATAGTGTTGTCTTTTATTTTGCATCCCATTTGTTCATTACTGGTAGATAGAGAGCAGTTGACTTTTTTCCTTTTTTTCTCTTTTTTTGGTGATGGTACTAGGGATTGAACCCAGGGGCATTCTACCTCTGAGCTATACCCCCAGTCCTATTTTTTATTTTGAAACAGCTTCTCACTAAGTTGCTAAGGGCCTCGCTAAGTTGCTGAGGCTGGCTTCAAATCTGTGATCTTCCTGTATCAGCCTCCAAGTACTGGGATGCCGCCATGTCCAGATAGTTGACTTTATATATTAATTTTACATCCTGAAACCTTACTATAATCACTTATTAGTTCCAGAAACTTTTTGTTGATTCTTTCAGATTTTCTACATAAACAATCATATCATCTGTGAACAGGACAGTTCATTTTCTCCTTCCCAGTATGAACATCTTTTATTTCTTTTTCTTGTCTTATTTCATTAGCTACGACTTCCAATACAATGTTGAAAATGAAAATGAATGGTGAGAGGGGACCTCCTTGTTTGTTCCTGATCTTAGTAGAAAGCTTCTAGTTTCTCACTATTAAGTATAATGTTAGTTGTCAGGTTTTTTGTGGATTTTTAAAATCAAGTTAAGAAGTTCCCTTTTATTGCTAGTTTGTTGTCAGTTTTTTTTAATCAAGAATAGGTGTTATATTTTGTCCAATGTTTTTTCTGCAGATATTGATATTATCATTTGATTTCTCTTCATTAGCCTGTTGATGTGATAGATCACATTAATTGATTTTCAAATGCCTAACCAGTCTTGCATACCTGTTTGTCAACTTTGTTGTAGCATATGACTCAATTTGTTTATATTTTATTGAGGATTTTTGCATCATGTTTGGTAGAATTCACCAGTGAACTCTACTGGGTGAGTGATTTCTCTATTGGAAGGTTATTAATTATTAATTCAATTTCTTTCATAGATATGTCTATTCAAATTGTCTATTTCCTTTTGTGTGAGTTTTGGCAGGTTGTGTCTTTCAAGGAATGGGTCTACTTCATCTCAGTTATCAAATTTGTGGGCATAGAGTTCTTTACATATTCCTTTATAATCATTTTAATGTCCATAGGACTTGTAGTGATGTCCCCTCTTTCACTTCTGATATTCATAATTGATGTGTTCCCTGTTTTTTTCTTAGTCAACCTGGCAGAGGTGTATCAGTTTTATGGATCTTTTCAAAGAACCAACTTATGGTTTTATTGATTTTTCTCTATTGGTTTTCTACTTTTAATTTCCATTGATGTCTCTTCTAATATCTATTATTTCTTTTCTTCTGCTTATTTTGTACTTAAATTTGACTTTCTTTTTTAGTTTCCTAAGGTGGCAGCTTAGATTATTGTTTTATTCAGCTCTGGTTGCAATACCAAAATACCATTGACTGTGTGGCATATGCAACAGGAATTTATTTGTCACTCTTTGGAGGCTGGGAAGTCTAAGGTCAGGGTGCAAACATGGATGGGTTCTTGTGAGGGTCCTCTTACTGGTTCACAGATGGCTACCTTCTTGTTGTAGCCTCACATGGTGGAAAGAGGAAGTGCTAGTGTCTTTTCTTCTTCTTATAAGGACAGTAATCTCATCATGGGAACTCCACCTTCCTGACCTCATCTAAACTTCCCACATGCCCCACCTCCTAATACATTCAAGGTTAGAGCTTCACCATATGAATTTTGGGGGGATACAAACATTTGGTACACACAATTATTAATTTTAGATCTTTGCTCTTTCCTAATATAAGCATTCAATACTATAAATTTGCCTCTAAGTACTCCTTTCACTTCATTCTACAAATTTTCATAAGTTGTATTTTCATTTTCATTTAGTTCAAAATATTTAAAAAATCTTTTCAGGCTTCTTTTTGATGTATATGTTATTTAGAAGTATGTTGTTTAGTCCCCACATATTTGGGGATTTTCTAGCTATCTTTCTATTTTGAATTTCTGGTTTAATTCCATGTGTTTTGGGGGCAAACATTGTATGATTTATATTTATTTGTATTATTGTTAAGATGTGTTTTAGGGTTCAGAATGTGGTATATCCTGGTGAATGCTCCATATGAGCTTGAGAAGAATATGTGTTCTGCTGTTGTTGGATGAAATAGGTTCTAAATGTTAATTATATCAGTTGATTGATAGTGCCTTCAATTCAACTACGTCCTTACTGATTTTCTGCCTGATGTGTTTATCCAATTCTGATAGAGGGGTGTTGAAGTTTCCAACTACAATGGTGAATTCATCTATTTCTACTTGCAGCTCTATTTTTGCCTCGTGTATTTTGGTGTTCTGTTTTAGGTTCATACACATTAAGGACTGGTATGTCTTCTTAGAGAATTGACCTTTTTGTCATACAATGCCCTTCTTCCTCCCTCCTAACTTGTTCCTCGGGTTCACAGATGGCTGCCTTCTTGTTGTAGCCTCACATGGTAGAAAGAGGAAGTTTGTTGTTGAAAATTAATATAGGTATTCATACTCTCTTTTGATTAGCGTTAGAATAGTATACCTTTCTCCATTCATTTACTTTTAATATATATGTCTTTATCATAAAATGAGTTTCTTATACACAACATATAATTGGGTCTTCTTTTTTGATTTACTCTAACAATCTGTCTTTTGATTGGTGTGTTAGACCATTGACATTTAAAGTGATTCTTGATACAATTGGATTAATATATATATATATATATTATAGTTGTCAATATTTTCTATTCATTACTTTTGTTCTTTGTTCCTGTTTTTGTCTTCCATTCTTTTTCTGCTTTTTGTAGCTTTAATTGAGCATTTCCCATGCTTCCATTTTCTCTTCTTTCTTAGCATATCAATTACACTTTTTAAAAACTTTAAAAATCTCTTCTCAAGCCGGGCGTGGTGGCGCATGCTTGTAATCCCAGTACTTTGGGAGGTGGAGACTGGTTCGCTGCCAGCCTCAGCGCTCTCTCTCTCTCTCTCTCTCTCTACCTAGTGAGGCCCTCCGCAACTTCATGAGACCCAGTTTCAAAATAAAGTATAAAAAAAATAGGGCCGGGGGTGTAGCGCGGAGGTAGAACACCCCTGGGTTCAATCCCCGGTACTGCAAAAAAAAAAAAAATCTCTTCTCAAAAACACTTTTTTACATGGTTGCCCTAGAGTTTGCAATATGAATATACAACTAATCCAAGTCCATGTTCAAATAATACTACAGCACTTCAGGGACAGTGAAAGTACCTCACAAAAACAAAATATTCCTAATTCCTCCCTCCCATCCCTTGAATCATTACTGTCATTCCCTTTACTTATACACAAGCATGCACATACACTCACACGCATACATAACAGAATACATTGTTGATATTATTTTGAGCAAACTGCTATCTGTTATATCAATTAAGAATAAGAAAAATAATTTTTATTTTTATCTCCACTTATTCATTTTTGTGTATGTGGTATTGTGGATTGAACCCAGGGGCAGTTTATCTCTGAGTTACATCCCCAGCCCTATTTTTATTTTTATTTTGAAACAAGGTCTCACTAGATCAATGAGAGTCTTACTACTTGCTGAGACTGTCCTCAAACCTGTTATCCTCCTGTCTCAGCCTCCCAAGTATTGGGATTTCAAGCGTGCGCCACCATACCCAGCCACACTTATTCCTTTTCCGATGTACTTCTTTTCTTTATTATATCCAAGTTTCTGTCTGACCTGTATTATTTTTCTTCTTTCTGAAGAACTATTTGCTTTTCGTGGTGCTGGGGATTGAACCCAGGGGCATTCTATCTCTGAGCTATACCTGTAGCCTTATTTCATTTTTTATTTGGAAACAGGTTCTCACTAAATTGCTGAGATTAGCTTCAAACCTGTGATCATCCTGTCTCAGCCTCCCAAATACTGGGATTACAGGCGTGCACCACCATGCCTGGCTTCTGAAGAACTTCTTTTAACATTTCTTGAAAGGCAGGCAACAAATTTCCTCAGTTTTTGCTTGTCTGATAAATTACTTCTCCCTCATTTTGTTTTTTTGAGATGGGCTCTTGCTATGTTTTCGAGGCTGGTCTTGAACTTCTGAGCTCAAGCAGTCCTTCCTTAGCCTCTCAAATAGCTGTGACTAAAGGTGTTTTCCACCATACCTAGCTTCTCCATTTTTAAAGGATCATTTTTCAGGATTTTAGTCTGCCCCCCCCACATTTTAAATATTTCACTCTGCTCTCTTTTTGCTTGCATAGTTTCTGAGAAGTTGAATGTAATTCCTATCTTTGTTCCTCTAGAAGTAAGGTTCTTTTTCTCTCTGACTTCTTTTAAGATTTTTTCTTTTTCTTGATTTTCTGCAGTTTGAATATGGTATGCCTAGGTATAGTTTTTGTTGTTGTTGATATTTATTCATTTGTTGGCAATATCCTGTGTAGTATTCTCAGATACAATGTACGGGGTAAAGGAGCTCTGGTACACAGGCCTTCGGTGTGGAGGTAGGATGCGGGGGTCAGGGGAGAGTAATCATTCTATAGAATTAAGTCCTGGGCTGTGACCCTAAGAGTGCTTCTTGGTCTCTTCCCACACACACACACCTTTGTGGGACAGGATGGCCAGAGTGGGCCAGAGTTGGATATTTCCCTTTTGCAGGTACGTTAGGCTCTGATAGAACTCCATTAGGATAGGCTCTGGGAAAATAGTTTCCCTTGAGGACAGATCTTGTTAAGAACAGAATGCTCAAGCCAGGCATGATGGGTGACATCTGTAATCCTAGAACTTGGGAGGCTGAGACAGGAAGACCAGCCTCAGCAATTTAGCAAGACCCTCAGTGACTCAGAGACCCTGTTTCAAAATAAAAAATAAAAAGGACTAGGGGTGTTGCTTTAAGGTAGAATGCCCCTGGATTCCACCACCCCCTGGCTGGCACCCCCTGGAGTTATTATCTCTCAGACTAGTCCACACTGAGAGTCCGGCAAGCCATCAGTTACAGTTTGGGTTTTCTTGCTGTGGTTCCTGGAGCAGTTTCTGCCTTGGGAAACGGTGATTTTCTGTATCTGCTTTTCCAGTCTGGGCGACAGCAGTTTTGTCCTTGTCCTGTGACCTCACTTCTTCTGATAGATCTGCGAAGAGTTGTTGATTATTCAGTTTGTTTATATTTTTACTTGTTAAGATGAAGTGGTGATTTCAAGGCTCCTTCCGCATTGGATGAGAAACCGGAAATAAACTTTAAGCTAATTAAAAAAGTAAAAGACAGCCAGGTATGGTGGAGCAAGCACACTTATAATCCCAATACTTGGGAGGCTGAGACAGGAGGATCAAAGGTTTGAGGCCAGCATTAGCAACTTAGTCAGGCTTTTAGCAACTTAGTGAGATTCTGTTTCAAATTAAAAAAATAAAATAGGGCTGGGAGTGTAGCTCAGAGGTAGAATGCCCCTGGGTTCAATCCCCAGCACTACAGGAAAAGAAAAAGAAAAAAGGAAAAGACCCTTAAAATGGTTAAAATGATAAATTTTATGTTATTAATACTTTACCACAATAAAAATTTAGAAGTTAAACATAAAAGAATAAAGAATGTGCCTGGCACTGTGGCGCATGCCTGAAATCCCAGTACTGGGAGGCTGAGACAGGAGGATCAAAGATTTGAGCTCAGCCTCAGCAACTCAGCGAGGCTGTCAGCAACATAGCCAGACCCTGTTTCAAAATTTTAAAAAACAAATAAAAGGACCAGGAGTGTAGCTTGGAGGCAGAACCCTTCTGAGTTCAATCCCCAGTACCAAAAAAAAAAAAAAAAAAAAAAAAAAAAGGAAAAGGAAAGAAGACTTAGCCGGGCATGGTGGAATGCACCTGTAATCCCAGTACTTGGGAGGCTGAGACAGGAGGATCACAGGTTCGAGGACAGCCTCAGCAAGAAGTGAGACTCTCATCAACCTAGTGAGACCCTGTTTCAAAATGAAAATAAAAAATAGGGCTGGGGGTGTAGTTCAGAGGATCCCCCTAGATTCATCCCAAATATCTGCCCCCACCAATAAAGAGTTATAAACGAGGAACAGAGTGTAAGGAATAAGATGATTTTTCCAAATGTTTGTATGTTAATCTCTTTTTGATTATGCTATCAACACATAATATTCAACATATTCAGAATTATTTTCATTTACTTTTCTTCCTATGTTCTTGAGTTTTAATATAGTACCACCTTTCTGTAGGTCTCATGCTCAAAACCTTGGATCATCTTTGACCACACATCCAGAATTTTATCAGTTGCCATGTCATGTCTACTATGCACCTGTGATTTAGTTCTACATCCATTTTCTCTTTTCCTTCCCTCCTGCCTCTTCATGACCACGTCAGGACTTTCTCAATCACTTCCTAACATCTTCCTGCCTTAAGAGTCAGCGTTGGAGTGAGACCAGCCTGGCTCTGCCCCTTGAGGCTGTTTGACCGTGGGGTAGTCCACTTAACCTCTTTGAACCTCAGGCATGGTTTGTAACATTGAGGTAAAAATACTCAATTTACAGGGTGATTTTGAGGACTGGAAAACACCAGGGTCAGGCACTGTGTCCTAAAACATTATCTATTACTTTTATTGAGTCAATGTATGCAAAGATCTTGACATGTTGCTGGATGCATAGTGAGTGCTTAGTTTTTGCTGGCTGTTTTGTATTTATTCATCCCAGTCCAATATAAGCATGGCTGGCAAATTAATTTTCCTAATGAGCACTTTTAGTTATGTTCATCTTTTTCTTAAAATCTTTTCTGACTCTCTCTTGTCTGTTGAAATAAACTCAAACTCTCTCACCAGGCACTCACAGCTTTACTTGCTTAGTTCCCTACTACCTTTCAGATTTTATCTCCTGAATTTTACTACTTGCTGTGCTCCATACATACCCCTGGTTTTCCTTTCTCTTTAGCTTTATTCAAACATACTCCTATCCCTGGAATACCCTTCCTCCTCCCATTTTGCTCAGTAAATATTTGCTTGGTAAATAGATGGTATCCCTTGGAAAAGCTCTCATGGAGAAGCCAGCTTTTATTCATGCCATATGCCCCTCCTGTGGTGGAGACACACAGGGAAAGTTATGTTTATTTCCAGCAGGACTCTCTGTGGGAGATGCATATACACAAACTGAGACATTTAAAAATATTCCCTCCTGTTCCACAGCCCCTCGAGCCCTCCTGAATACTGATGCCATATAATACTGATGCCAAGAGGTGGTGTTGCTACTCTCTGTGGTTAAATTAACTTCTCAATTCAGGGTACACTTATTGAGTACCTCCAAAGTACTCTGCAACTTGCTGGGAGCTGTGGGGGTCAGAGCACATTTAAGACCATCTGGCCAGAGGAGAGAAGACTTCTGCAATATTGGTAAACAATGCATAGGAATTCAGAATCAGATTCTAAATTTTGTGATGGTGAAAAAAATCTTTGAGTAGGATGAGCCTGTGCACTAGAGAAGGAATCAAAGAGGCTTCAACCAGGCATGCAAGAGACATGCCTGGGGGTGTATCTCCATGTCCTGCATGTTTTGAGAATGTATGGTATGTCAAAGTAAACATCTGATGTGAGCTGAGAAAAGGCAAACCAATGAAATTCTCTATTCATATGATAAGCTAGAACCAAGGAAGTTCCCCAAAGACAGCTATCCTAAAACCATTGGTAACTTGCTGCTGCTGAAGGGATGGGTGCTGGTGAGGATTTCGCCCCCGAGGACCAGTTCCCT
>PVJS01045202.1:0-16335 GCA_004027185.1 Glis glis
AAAACAAAAATAAAAATTTTAAAAAGGGGTGGGGGTTGCCGGGTGTGGTGGCGCATGCTTGTAATCCCAGTACTTGGGAGGCAGAGACTGGAGGATCCGGGTTCGCGGCCAGCCTCAGCTACTTAGTGAAGTCCTCCATAACTTCATGAGACCCGGTTTCAAAATAAAGTATAAAAAATAGGGCTGGGGGTGTAGCTCGGAGGTAGAACACCTCTGGGTTCAATACCCGGTACCGCAAAAAAAAAGGGGGTAGGTGTGTAGCTCAGAGACAGAATGCTCCTGGGTTCAATACCCAGTACCACCCAAAATAAACAAAATGGTAAAAGTAAAGTGTTTGCTTATCCTTCATAATAAACTGGTAACTATAAGTTAAGTGTATTCTTGAGTTCGGTGAGCCATTCAAGCAAATTATTGAACCACAGAAGGTGATCCTGTGGGCCTTTGATTGATAACTGGTTGGTCAGAAGGACAGGAGACCTGGGACTTGTGAACGGCATCTGAATCTGGTACCATCCTTTGGGATTGAGCCCTTGACCTGTGGGGTCTAATGATAATGAGGAAGTGTCAGAATTGACTTGTTGGATCCTCCACTGGTGGTCAGAGGTGGAAATTTGGTCTTTGTTATGGTAAAACCTTACACATTTGGTGTCAGAAGTGCTGCGAATGGAAACAGACCAGAACAAAGAATAACTCAATTTGTGAGGATTAGATGACATAACATATGCCATGAGCTTTCGACATTCTCCAACCGTTAGCGAGTAGCTTTCTTTGAACGATTTAGTGCACAGGCATGCTTGCTGATTCCTCCTCTCTTCTCTTCTGAGGGGTCATTGCACTCTGAAAGGAACTTTCCCCCAGCTATGACCTCCTAGCCCTGAGCCTCTGCTAGCCCCCTTGAAGCCATCAGGGCTGGCTTCATATACATTTTCACAGGGACCATTTTTTGCTGAAAATTTAAATGTGCATAGTTTATAGCTTCTTTATAATAATTTTCTTATACACTTGAAATATGTATTTAGTCATCCACATCCTTTTCTTTATACAATCTAAACAAGTCTAATTCTTTAACTATTTTTATAAGTTCTATTTAAAGACCCTTTACTATCTCTCTCTTCTAAGTTTTAGAGAGATATAATTCTTTCCATCTCTAATTAAAGTATTTGAACATCTTTCTAGAATATGAGTGCCTGGGATGAAAGGCAAAAGAAAATGAAACATATGATAGTCATTCATACATTTTATTGCATGGAATTGGAATGTATTGTAACAGAAAATTGCCCCTAACCATGTAGACAGTAGACTACATTTGATAGATAAATTTAGTGATGTTTCTTATGACAAAAACTAATTTAGTTGTCAGTTGAAATTCTGCATTTATTCTTTCTTATTAGACCTCATTTCAGTTCAGAAAAGATTTAAAGTAGCTTACTCTGTAATTTAGTACTAAAAATTCCAGACCCTGAAGCTCTCAAATATGAATTTTTGGACCGTCAAAGATTCTAACTTGACAGTTCACATTGATTGCTTCATGACACCTTTTAATTTACAAACAACTCCCTTTAATAGATACTTCTTAAGTACCAAAGAGATTATTTAAATATGTAGAATAACTTCTGACATTTTATAGATATGAACTAAATTTCTCAACTGTTGTCCAGTTATAAGTAATCTTATCTGGAAACCAAGTGAGGTCATTATCTCAGCTCCCACAGACTTCAGGTAAATTCCATGTATTTATCATTTTTAAGTGAATTTCATATTCTTAAAAAAAAATGTGTTCAAGTCAGGGATGTGGTGCATGCCTGTAATCCCAGTACTTGGGAGGCTAAGACAGGAGGATCACAGGTTCAAGGCCAGCCTCAACAATTTAGTGAGACCCTCAGCAACTTAGTGAGGCCGTGTTTCAAAATAAAAAATAAAACAGGGCTGGGGGTGTGGCTAGGAGGTAGAATGTCCTTGGGTTCAATCCCCAGTACAACCAAAAAATTTTAAAAAATGTGTTTAGAGAAGAAAAACACACAGGCTTATGAAACAAGTTTCTAGATGACTACTAATTCTAGGATAATAAATTTCATATTAGCCAGGCTTCTCAAAAGTAAGGTTTTATTAACTAAATTCTGCCTTCACAGTGGAATGATTCACAAATGTGCTACAATGTTCTTTGGGGGTAGGGTCCATGTTAAACAAAGATGAAAGAAAATGTTCAAAGATGTCTATTTTCTCTACACAAGAAAATAGCAATACAGAGTGCTCATTAGCACCCAGATAGAAAAGTGATAACCTGGTTAAGAGAGGTGCATCTCCTTGGGTGAATCAGTTCATAGATTACAATACAGGAGAACTAGAGAAAGTTTTTTCTCTAAATGAGTAAACTGTATCATAATAGGAAAAAACAAAATTGAGGGATGCCAATATATGGAAGCTAAAGTTAATGAGAGCATGGTGCCTCTGTAGACTAATGGTGTATGGTTTTATTTTGTGTTTATATCAAGTGGCAGATTTCCAAATGTTAATATAATATAGTTAAATAAGTTTTTAATTATTTTAAAAAGCAAGAGTTATATGGCATGAGTTGATACCATTTCTCAACTATCTATTATTTTAAAAGGTTATAGTTTTATGGCATGAGTTGATACCATTTCTCAATTATCTATACTTGAAATGATTGACCACGCATCTCACTGTGATGAAATTGCCACAGCATCTTCATAACTAAGTGAACTACTGTTGCTGCAAATAAATCTTAGGAAGAACTATGTTTTCCAAGACAAATATTTTAGAGGTAAATATTTCAATATTTGAGAAACAGAGTACTAGATCCTTACTTCATATTCTCTGCTTCCATTTGCATACATCAGATAAGAGATATTTCTTCCAATAGACTGACATTTGACCTAAATTTTTTAGTCATAAATCTTGTTGCTTTTTTTTGAAAGGCAGAATTCGTTACTTTCTGAGTTTTTTATTTTAAACTTTTATCTTAATTATTTTAAATATAAATGTGGTAAAACATTCACAAGATATGTAGAAAGCAAAAGAAAAAGTATCACCTTTACAAAATTCAGTTCCCCGATAAAATTAGTGTGAATATTTAAAAAATTAATCTATGTATACCAAGCTTTAAATTAACTCATTTCTATTAAATATTTTTAAATACAGAAATGCCTAAGTAAAAATGTCTCTTAAATTCCACTGCCCCCAACAAGCATATTCACATTTTTATATGCATGGATATATTTTTTTCTATTTTTTCTCCTAGTAAAGTAGTGCTGGGATGGCTTCTATTCAGCTGTTCGCATAGCTGAACTTTTGAGCCTTGTAGTAAACCCTGCTTGAGGGAAGTCCCTTTCCTGAGGAATTTCCTTTTTCTGATTGTACTATTATCTACACAGAATGAGGAATTCTCCTAATGAAATGCACATATCAACTCATTCACAGTCTCCCCTGCCCATTAGTGTGGCTGATTCAAACAGCCACAGTTTCTGAGGTCAGCTGTACTTCTCCAAGGTTCTCAGTTAAATTGGCAATGAGCCTGATAATAGTCACTGAGGGAAAATCACCAGTCCTTTCTACCATCACTTCCCCAACTTTAATTTCTTTTTGTTTTTCTTTTTAAAAATCAATTTCAGGAGCCAGGCACAGTTGTACACTCCTGTAATTTGGGAAGCTAAGACAGAAGACAAGTTTGAGGCCAGCCTGGGAATCATAGTGAGACCCTATCTCAAAATAAAAAATAAAAAGGGGCTGGGGATATAGCTCAGTGGTAGAGCACCACTGGGTTCAACCCCCGGTACCATAATATCTATCTATCTATAATATCTATCTATCTATCTATATAATCTTTTTTTTCAGGCATTTAACCTTGCCTATTTTATAAATCATTTTAAGAAGACTATGTGCTTGGTATTATTCCTAAACATTGCAGAATGTCTTTTTGATGACTTTTATAAGAAACACAATTTAACTAGATCATAAATTCTTGGACTGTGACCTTTTCTTCCAAAACTACATGTATCCTTCCCATTATCATGTCAATTGGTGTTCTAATTGCAAACAACAGAAAACAGTGCTGGCTAACTTAGGTAGAAACAAAAATTCACAGGAAACATTTTTTTAAAGTATGAAGTCAAAAGGAGACTGAAAATCACAGATATCAAGAGAGGCTAGGCAGCTGAGAACACAGCCAATGTCAGCCTGTTAGAATGATGGTGGTGGGCCACTGGGACATTAGCTTCTGCTGCTGCTAGACTGAATTCCATGATATTGCCAAAAGCAGGAGTCAAAGGCCCACTGGGAGTATATGAGTAGCTGAGTGTCATGTGACCTGCTAAGGGATGATGGGAAAAGAGTTATCAGATATCACTTGTTTTCTGCTTCCCACCAAGATAAGGAATAGTTCCTCCTAAAATTAAGGGAAGAATTCAGACCCTGTTTTAGCCAGCTGTTTTATCGCTGTGACAAAAAATACCTGACAAGCACAACTTAGAGGAAGAAATGTTTATTTGAGGGCTGACAATTTCAGAGGTTTCAGAGGTTCTGTCCATAGTTGGCCGGTTCCAAGGCAGAAACTTTGATGACCAAGGCATGGCGCCTCGGAAACAGAAAGACAGAGAGGAAGTAGCCAGGACAGACACCATCCTTGACCATGTCCTGCCTCCAAACCTTGCTGCACTGCCCACACATGAGGTTTGGGGGGACATTTTAAGTCTAAATAATAACACACCCTAAGTGACAAAATATGACAGATATCCACTGCAATAATCTTCTAGACTTAAGTATATTTGAGAAGTCTGACAGCAGTGTGATTTTTAACCTTCTATTTACAATGCATTGATTTAGTTTGTATGTTGGTGGAGATTTTTCTTTATACTAGTAAATTGAAATTTCAGCAAAGATATGTCTAGATGAAGTTCTGCCTGCCTTGACTGTGCATCATTTGTTCATCCTGGACAATCATTCCCCTCAAGACAGTTTTCTTCAATTATATCTTTGACTGTTTCTTTAGTTTATCTCTGTTTGTTAAACACCTGTAAGTCTTAAAGTTCCATTCTTTATTTTTAATTTCACTTTTTAGATAGTATTATTATTCAACTATTAGATCTTTACCTCAGCACTCTGAAAGACTTCTCAAGTTTTATGTGCCACATCTCTGATTTTATTTTCCTGTAACATTAATGCCTCTAATTCAGATTTGCATTATAACACTATTTTTGTTTTCTTTCTTATTGATACATAATATTTGTATATTTTTATGGGATATGTTATAGTAATTCAGTACAATTATAAAACGTATAAAATCAAATTGTGGTAGTAAATATCTCTATCTCTTCAACATTAATCATCTTTATGTGTTGGGAAGTTCTTATTACTCTTTTCTAGTCATTTTAAAATATATCATAGGTAATTTTACCCTCTTTTGCTAAAGAAGAACCAGAAGTAATTTCTACATTCTGACTATGTTTTGGTGGCCCCTAATGAATTTCTTTCCATTCCCCCTTCCCTGGACCCTTCCCAGTGCCCAATGATAACTATTACATTCTGTTCTATCAGATTGACTTGTTTCTACAAATGAATGAGCCCATGTGGTATTAGTATTTCTGTGTCTGACCTATTTCACTTAACATAATGACATCCAATATAAACCGTGTTGCTATAAATGACAGGGTTTTATTCTTTTTGTGACTGAATAATAGTCCACTGTGTTTATATAACACTTTTTAATTATGCATTCATCCATGGATGGACATCTGAGTTGGTTCCATATTTTAGCTATTGTGAAATGTGTTGTAATAAACATGGAAGAGAAAGTATCTTTTGGCATATTGATTTCATCTCCTTTGTGTGTGTGTGTATATATATATATATATATATATATATATATATTTATATATATATATTTCCAGTAGTGGAATCACTGAATCATATGGTCCTATTTTTAGTTTTATGAGAGGCTTCCATACTATTTTCCATAGTGACTATACGAATTTACATCCCTACCAACAGCATACAGAATTGCCCTTTCTCCTCATCCTTTTCAGCATTTGTGATTTGTCTTTTTGCTGATTGTCATTCTAACAGGGATGAGATTAAATCTCATTGTAGTTTTGATTTTCATTTCCCTGGGGATTAGTGAGATTGAATATTTTTTTTCATACATTTGCTGGTAATTTGTATGCCTTCTTTTGAGAAGTGCCTATTTAATTCTTTAAAGCATTTTTAAGTTGGGTTATTCTTGGATTTATTTTATTTTAGCTTTTTGGTACTCAGCATTTTGTTATTTATATATTTTGGATATCAATCCCATGTTGGATCAGGAGCTTGCAAATATTTTCTCCCCCACCGTAGGTGGTCTTTTAATTCTGTTAGTTATTATCTGTGCTGTGCAGAAGCTCTCAGTCTGATGAAATCTCATTTGTCTACTTTTACTTCTGTTGCCATGACTTGGGTCCTATCTAAAACATCACCGTCCACACCACTGTCTGAAGTGTTTTCCCTATGTTGTTTTGTAATAATTTCATAATTTTACGTTTAACATTTAGGTGTTTGATGCATATTGAGTTTATTTTTGAGTACAGAAGAAAGGATCTAGTTTTTGTCTTCTGGATATGTATATCCAATTTTGCCAGCATCATTTATTGAAGAGAGTGTCTTTTCTCCACTGTATGGTCTTGGAGACTTTGTCAAAAATTGATTGGCTGTATAAACATGGGTTAGTTCCTGGTTCTCTATTCTATTCCACTGGTCTATGTGATAGTGTCAGTGCCAGTACCATGCTCTTTAATTGAGGGATTTTTATCATGAAGCGGTGTTGAATCTTATTCAATGCTTTTTCTGCATCTATTGAAATGATCATATAATTTTTGTCCCTTCATTCTGTTGATCTGTTGTGTCATATGTATCAATTGGCTGATGTTGAACAATCCTTGCATCTCAGGTATAAATTTTACTTAATCATGGTATCTGATCTTTTTGATGTGCTGATAAATTTGGTTTGCTAGTATTTTGTTGAGAATTTTTACAGCTGTGTTCATCAGGGATATGGGTCTATAGTTTTCTTTTTTTGATTGATAGTTTTTCTTTGTGTGATTTTGGTATCGGGGTAAATACTGGCCTTGTAAAAAGAGTTTGGAAGAGTTCCTTTCATTTCAGTTACTTGGATGAAACACCAATATGCTGTTTCATTGATCTTCTGTACTTTTTAGGTTTACTTTTATTTATTGCTTTTCTAATATTTATTACTTATTTCCTTCTACTAATTTTGGGTTGGTTTTTTTCTTGATTTACTAAATTCTTGAGGTACATTGTTAGTTTTTTTTTGAGTTCTTACTATGTATACATATACATATATTGTTGTTGTTACTAGAGATTGAACCCAGGGGCATTCTAGCATTCTAGCCCCAAGCTACACCTCCAGGGCTTTTTATCTTTTATTTTGAAACAGGGTTTCACTAAGTTTCTGAGATTCTCACTACGGTGCTGAGGCTGGTCTTGAACCTGCAATACTTCTGTCTCAGCCTCCCAAGTACTGGAATTGCAGGTGCACACCACTGCACCCAGCTTGAGTCCTTTCTAATTTCTGATGCATGCACTTACTGCTATAAACTTCTCTTTCAGTACTGTTTCCCATAGATTTTGATGTTGTGGTACCATTTTCAGCCTTTTCCAGAATTTTTCTGATTTCCCTTTTAATTTCTTCAATTACCCATTGGTCACTTAGGAGGTTATTATTCCATTTCTATGTACTTTTATAATTTCATTCTTCTTGTTGATTTATGGTTTTATTTCATTGTGCTTTGAGAAGACACATGATATGATTTTGATTTTTTTTTAATTTGAGACTTGATTTGTGGCTTAAGACATGATCTATCCTGAAGAATATCCATGTACTGATGAGAAGAAAGTGTATTATGCTGCTTTTGGGTGAATTGTTCCATAAATATATGTTAGGTCCATTTGCTCTAGAGTATGGTTCTATAAAATGTCTCTTAAGTCCATTGCTCTAGAATATGGTTCAACCTAGATAGTTGTCAATTTTCTTTCTGGGTGATCTTCCAATTGAAGAAAGTAGATCATACAGATCATCTACTTCTAATCATATAAACTTATATTTTCTGTGTTTGTTTTGTGTATCAAGTATGGTTTGTTCCCTACAACACTCATATTGAAATTTGATTTCATTGTTGTCATGTTGAAAAGTGGGGTTTTTAAGAGGTAATCGGGTCACTAAGAGGGATTAATGGCTCTACGGGAGTGAGTTATCACTCTCAGATACTGGATTTATCACTGGTAGAATGGGCTGTTCTAAGGGAGTTTACCCCACTCCATGACGTGGCACTTTGTCTCTTCTGCACACACTCACTTCCCTTCTCTTTTTCGATCATGAGGCCCTCACCAGAAGCCAAGGAGATGCCAGCATCATGCTCTTAGACTTCTAGCCTCCACACTGTGAGCCAAAACAAATCTGTTTTCTTTATAAATTAACCAATCTTAGGTATGCTGTTATAGCAACAACAACAACGACAACAAAAATAATAAGACAAATATCTTACCTGAGCACTTATTTCAAGCACTAAATAATAATGACTCTATTTTATCAGCAAGAAAAGGGTCAAGAGCTTCCCTTAAAGATACATGTTTCTAGAAAATAGGGTTCATGTACTTTTCAGGAAATGTCCATAATACCACCTGAGAAGTCTGTTAAAAATGCGAATGTCCATGACCCCGCTAGACCTATGGAAACAGAATTGGAATGTGGGGTTAGAAATCTGCTTTTAGCCAGGCGTGGTGGCACACACTCGTAATCCCAGTACTTGGGAGGCTGAAACTGAAGGATCCGGGTTCGCAGCCAGCCTCAACTACTTAGGCCCTCCGCAACTTAGTGAGATCCTGTTTCAAAATAAAGAATAAAAAATAGGGCTGGGGGTGTGGCTTGGAGGTAGATTGCCCCTGGGTTTAATCCCCAGTACCACCAAAAAAAAAAGAAAAAGAAAAAAAGAAATCTGCTTTTAAAAAACAATTTCCTTGGATAAGTCTTGTCTCACTCACATTCTAACTGATATAATCCCAAACAACTGACCACACAATTTAGAGGAATTAATATTTATTTGCTTACAGTTTTTGGAGATTTAGAGGCTCAGTTCATGTGAGGCCGTGTCTATGGAACTCACAGCATGACACCAGGAAGTGAAGAAAGGAAGAGAACTAGGCTCTGTTCTCACATCACAAGGCCAGAGAGAGAGAGAGAGAGAGAGACAGAGAGACAGAGAGACAGAGAGACAGAGAGAGAGCATGCACGAGAAAAGGGAGAAGGAAACATATAATCCCCGAGGCCACACACCCAGGAACCCCTCCTTAGCAACAAAGCCCCACTTCCAACATTGCTACGTTGTTTCCATGAGTGCTAGGGGGACATTCTAAATCTAACCCATTACACTCTACCCCTGGACCCCTAGACCTCACAGCTACCTCACAAAGCAAAATGCATTTAATCTATCTCCAAGAGTTCCCATAGTTTTAACAGTTCCAGCATCACTCAGAGGCCAAAATCCAAAGTCTCCTCTGAGACTCAAGGTAAACTGTTGGCTGTGAGCCCCTGTAAAAATAAAAAGCAAGTTACATACATCCAATGTACAATGTCACAAAATAAACATTTGCATTCTAAAAGGGAGAAATCCAGCCATAGAAAGAAGGAATGGGACCAAAACAGCATTGAAATCCACCAGGGCAAGCATCTGATTCCGCAGCTCTACTTCTAGCATCTGGGGCACATGGTGGTGAGATGTCATCTCCAAGGGTCCTGCCTCCAACGTGGTCACCACTGGCCCCACCTCCATCATTCTTCCTTCCTGTCATCCATTTTACTTTCTTCCACAACATCATCTCTCTGGGCCCCAGTTTTATACATGCCTTTCTGGTCAAACTGCAAATCTATAAAGTCTATCTGCTTTACTTTCTGCCTCCTAAATTTTGTGTATAATTCACTGAAAGTAAACATCAATATCCATAATGCAGTTTGGATACTTTCCTGTTTTGAGATTTCCTCCACCAGCAACTGACCATGCAACTTAGAGGAAGAAATACCTATCTATTTGCTCACAGTTTTTGGAGATTTAGAGGTTCAGTCCACATCAGGCCAGATCTATGGCACTCAGAGCATGGCGGCAGGAGTGGAGAGAGGGGGAACAGAGTGCTAGGCTCCGCTCTCACATCACAAAGGCCAGAAGTAGAAAGAGAGAGAGCAGGAGGAGGATAAACCATATAATCCCAAAGACCACACCCCCAGGGACCCCTCCTTAGCAATGAAGCCCCACTTCCAACATTGCTACTTTTTTTCCTGAGGGCTAGTGGGACATTCTAAATACAAACCACTACAATTCTTTACCCAGGAAAGTTTGTGAACCACTATTTTACTGCACTAAATAGATTATGGACTAAAAAATTCAACAAGGGAAACAAGGAAAGCTCTGATTTTGTGTTATAATCCTATTCTAAGGGACTTCAAATGAAGAACTAATATTAAATTCCAGAAGTCCATTAACACTTGCTTTATCTGAAGCAATCAGTTTGGTAAATGGTTCCAGAGTTCTAGTAAACCCAGTTGCTGCTTGAATTGATGCAAATTATCTAGGCATTTATGATGTGGAAATGTAGTAAACCATTTACAAAAGCAATGTTTCCCTAGGGGTTTCACCAGATCAACTAACAAAAGACACACATTCAAATTGCCAAACATATCTTAATTACCAAGGAGAAAACTATAATCAGATGTCAACCATTTTGTTAATTCTCAGAGTAGTTTCACTTTTCTGTCACTAATAACATTCTAAGAGTTAACACTGAAACATGATGGCCATTCTCTTAGGTAACGTTTCTAAAAAATTACCTGAGAATATTACTTCAGGCATGTTATAAAGTGTTTCTAATACCATAGCCAAACAGCCAGACCCAATTGTGATGCGATCAGTCTCCCACATTAAGGATTTGGAATTAAATATTCTGCTGAGGCAGTAACCAAATCTGTCAGTTTAATAGTGACAAACTGCCAACAGTAATTCGCTCATTACGTTAAGACTTTCAGTTGGTCTATTGACATGTAGAAGACACATGATCCTTCTGAAAGTGAAACTTTGGAGCACTTTCTGATCTGCATTTGAAGGTTCTGAATAATATATGTCTATATTTAGTAGCCATTAAATCACACTGTTAATATACCTGTTTTTAGCTATGTAAACATTCAGTCTATGTAGACATAATTCAGGATTGGCTTAGTATTCATTTCTTTTCTTTTCTTTCTTATTAATTAATTAATTAATTTTTGGTACGGGGGATTGAACCCAACGGCATTCTACCTCCAAGCTACGCCCCCAGCACTTTTTAATTTTTATGTTAAAATAGGGTCTCGTTTAATTGCTGAGGCTGTTCTCAAACCTGTGATCCTCCTATCTCAGTTTCCCAAGTACTGGGATTCCAGGTGTGTGCCAAAACATTAGGCTGTATTTGTTTATTTTCAATGAACTTGTATGTGTGCATGTTTATTTTCAATGAACTTGCATGTGTATGCGTGTGTGTGTGTGTGTGTGTGTGTGTGTGTGTGTGTAAAGGAGAAATGTAGTAAAAACAACTCTGGTTAACTTTCAATAAAATTTCATCAAGATGAGAGAAATCAAACTATTATTTAAATATATTCATAAAACTTACTATTAAATGTAACTTTTAAAAAAGTAAATTAGTTATATATAGTATAGTACTTAACATAAGTTAGGGAGGAATTTTTTGGAACCAATTGTTGAAACAATTGGAATTTTTATAAAAATCCACATGATAGATTTTAAAAATTGAAAACCATTATATCAACCAGAAATGACTTCCATATTCTCTTAAAATAGACATCTTCAACCACTAGGATTAGTTGTGACTGTGGTAATTTTATCTAATTGTCAGTGATGTTTCAGTTTCTGGCTTAATCAACTGAGGATCCTCAAGCATTCTTTCATTCAAAACTAATTATTTGGGTAGATGTCACTCTCAGATAGAGGAAGGTGGGAGGACAGAGATTGAAGAAGGAAGACAGAGGAACACGAGAATTCAGAAGTTACCATAAGTGCAGTACCTTGCACGGTGAGGTAAACCAGAGCAGCTGCGGATCCACCTTCGCTGGAAACCGTACACTGGTACTCTCCGGCATCGCTGACCTTCACACTCCTTAGCTCCAGTGAGAGGTTGGCCAAGGTCCTAATTCTTGCTGGCTCTGCCAATCTGACATCTCTGTTGTTCCTCTGCCAAGTTAGATTGTAATCCACTGCACTGATGACGAGACATGTCAAAACTGCTCTCTCTCCAGGGGCGACGGTAACATTATTAGACACTTGGATGACTGGAGGGGGCTCTGCATGAAACCAAAAGATTCAGATCAAGAGACCTAAAAGCCATTTTGCTCACTTATAGATGTGGCTTAAAAACTGAATGAGTATGAATCAAATCTCTTGTGGGAAAGATAGAATACAAAACAAAAACTTATTGACTAATGCATATGCCAGTGAGTCCCCCCAGATTATCATCTAGTTAAGGGATACTTTAAAAAGTAGTTCACATTTCCATATCAAAGTACACTCAAGTTCAAATCTACAAATTCTGAATGTAGGAGTCAAAGAGGTATGGTAAAAGGATATGAGTGGACAGATTTAAGATTATAGAATGAGGCAAAATTTTTATTTCATTATTCACAAGAGTAGGATTTAGGGATTTTTTTTAAAAATTCAAGAACATATATTTGGTGTTTAAAAGAAAGTAGCACACAAAGAAGAGTAAATATAGCAAGACAGGACAGTACCAGCTTTAAAGGGGGGGTAGTTATACTCTCATTAAGAAAAATAGTGCTGGGTTTGGTGGCGCATGCTTGTCATCCCAGTGCTTGGGAGGCTGAGACAGGAGGATCACAGGTTCAAGGCCAGCTTCAGCAACTTAGTGGTGTCCTCTGCAACTTATTGAGACCCTGTTTCAAAGCAAAAGAATAAAAATAGGGCTGGGGGTGTAGGTCAGAGGTAGAATGCCTGAGTTTCATCCCTAGTACCAATAGATGATAGATTAGATAGATAGATAATAGAGAGATGATAGATAGATAAATATAGATAGATGATAGATAGATAGATAGATAGATAGATAGATAGATAGATAGGGCTGGGGGTGTAGCTAAGAGGCAGAGAGTCTTTGGCTTTAATACCCAGTGAAGAAGAAGGAGCAGGAGGAGGAGGAGGAGGAGGAGGAGGAGGAGGAACAGAAGAAACAACAAATGTCCTCTTAGCAGGGATAAGGAACAATTTGATCTAGAAAAGTCTAGTGAACAGTGAAGACAGACCTTTAATAAAAGTGTACACATAGAACCATTTACACAAAAGGCATTGAGTAGTGTACGCCTGTCAGATTTGTTCAAAATCTAATTGCTAATTAAATATGTAACCAACATTTCTAAAGAGAGTCACATATTTTTCTAGTTTCGAGGCTGAATCAGAATTCCCACTCTACAGCTCACTCTGCCAAATACTTTAAATTGATCTCTATAATGATTCATCATAAGTAATATAGCAGTAAAAACTGTGATGATCATTGCTAGTTGGAAATCCGTTTTAGTTAATATATGAAAGTATATCAGATACTCAAGGTCAATCTTATTCCCATACTGCTTAAAACTCTACATAAATGCAGATAATACCACAGTCCTAGAATAGGAAGTAGAAACAAATATGCCAAAGCATACTGGTTATCTCTGAGTGCATATTTTCTATATTCTCTATGATATTTAATCTTTTTCCAAAACTTTTCCTAAGGAGTGTATGCTATTTTAATTTTTTAAAAAACATAAATCTTTAAGATTCTACTCTTTCTAAAGTTCCTTATGAAAAGAGCTGGTGAATCCAATGTACATGACAAAGTTAGGAAACTGACTGGAGTCTGGCTAGGGTGGATAGATAAAATATAACTGGGCATGGTGGTGCACGACTGTAATCCCAATACTTGGGAGGCTGAGACAGGAGGATCACAGATTCGAGGATAGCCTCAGCAACTTAGTGAGGCTCTCAGCAAATTAGTGAGACCCTATTTCAATAAAAAAAAATAAAATAGGGCTGGGGGTGTACCCTGGAGGTAGAAGGCCCCTGGGTTCCATCCCTAGTACCACACACACAAAAAAATGTATATCACTTTTAATTTGAATTTCAGATAAACATCAAATAATATTTTAGCATAAGTATGTCTCATGAGACATCTGGGATACACTTATATGAAATTCAAATTTAACTGGGCATCCTGTTTTTATTTGCTGAATGTGGCAGAGGCCACCTACTTCTACCCCTGCCTAGTTGTATGACTTTAGATAAGCCAATTTACTGACAGTTTTGTTTCTGTGTCTGAACACAAGATGATTAAATCAAGCAATTTTCGAGTCCCCACTCCTATCTCTAAGGTCCTCTAATGCTGGGATTAGGCTGCCTTCCCAATGATGCCCACGTCCAATGGCCACCGAATAACAGAACAAAGGCCAGCTCTCCTCTTGAATTCAGGACTGTCCCAGCCTCAAAGTCCCCTGCAGGGTCAGGGGAGGTCCTTGTTCCAACTGGTACAATTTATGTTCTTCCTCTTCCCTCACTTTCTTACAAGTGCTTTTACCTAGAGAACTTGCCAATAACATCCGTGCCTGCAAACTCTGCCTCAGAGTCTCTTCATATATAAATTGAAATAAGGACTGAAATAGGAGGACCTCAGGTTTGAAACCAGCTTCAGCAACTTGGAGAGGCCCTTAGCAACTCTGAGGGACCCTGTTTCCAAATAAGGAATAAAACAGGGCTAGGGGGTATAGCTTGGAGTAGAATGCCCCTGGGTTCAATTCCCAGTACAAAAAATAAAAAAAGAGAGAGAGAGAGAGGGAGGTGGATAGGGAGGAAGAGAGGATGGGAAAAAAAAGGAAGGAAGGAAGGAAGGAAGGAAGGAAGGAAGGAAGGAAGGAAGGAAGGAAAGAAGGAAGGAAGGAAGGAAGGAGTAAAATAACTTTCTAGTAACATACAATTTTTTTTTTTTGGTACTAGGAATTGAACCCAGGGGCATTCTACCTCCGAGTGACACCCCAGCCCTATTTCTTCCTTCCTTCCTTCCTTCCTTCCTTCCTTCCTTCCTTCCTTCCTTCTTTCTTCCTTCCTTTCTCTCCTTCTCTCTCTCTCTCTCTCTCTCTCTCTCTCTCTCTTTCTTTCTTCTTTTTCTTTTTGAAGCAGGGTCTCTTTAAATTGCTGAGGGTGGCCTCCAACCTGTGATCCTCCTGTCTCAGTCTCCGAAGTATTGGTACTGCAAATGTGAGCCACCAGCCCTGGCTCGGATAAGATTTGAAAATGGCACAGAATACTACTGCTGCATAAGTACCTGGCGATAGTAAAGATTACACACGCCCACACACTGGTGTATATAGAAATAAATCTGGTGGGGACAGAGCAGTAATGAGGGAGAATCTCAGCACCTATGAAGGAGGCTATGATTATAGATGACCAGAAATAATAACCTGGTCCTGGGCATGTCAGGAAAAGCAATTTCTAAGAGGAAGCCTGACTGAGGCCGGGATGTGGGGACCAGAGAGGGAACCTCAGGACGCAGGCAGGGAGCATGACAGGTGGGGGCCTGTAGCATTCAGTAAGGGCCACTGGACCGAGAGTCAGCTGACCAGGGATCTGCTTCTCCCTACCTACTGGCTGATCGGAAAAGAATCACTTGCTCACTCTGGGCTTCTGTTGTTTAGCTATAAAATTATGAAGTGTTAAAAGATGATTTCCAAGTCTTAGCCTGTTCTCAAAGAATCTCCTTTAGTTATAATTTAAGATGTCATTTCTGATATGAAAACTTATCAAGTTTTCTTTATTTGGAATTTTATTTAAATCCAGAGTTTAAGTACGTGTGTGTGTGTTGGGGGAAGGTTATTGTGTTAATAAAAAAAAGCAGTACAGAAAATTAATATAACTTTGTAATAGCATTAGCTGAACTATCAAACTACCAAATATCATCTGAAAATAGTAAGTTTTATAAAAATGAATTTTATTCTGAAACTTTAGTCATTGATTTCCATGTACATAGTTGCTAAAAGAGAAATACAATGCTTTCTACACCCATTTTGCATTTTTTTTTTCAGTACCGGGGATTGAACCCAGGGGCGTTCTACCTCCCAGCTACACCCCCAGCCCTATTTTTTATACTTTATTTATGTATTTATTTTTTGCGGTACCGGGGATTGAACCCAGGGGCGTTCTACCTCCGTGCTACACCCCCGGCCCTATTTTTATACTTTATTTTGAAACCGGGTCT
>PVJS01045203.1:0-16332 GCA_004027185.1 Glis glis
ACACACACACACACACACACACACACACACACACACACACAGAGATCGCGCATGCGCGCTGAGGTTGACCACGAACCCAGATCCTCCAGTCTCCGCCTCCCAAAGTACTGGGATTACAAGCGTGTGCCACCACGCCCGGCCACAGTAATAATTTCAAAATGCTGTAAGGATTAAAAGTACCTATAAGGTGCTTATTACTAAATTGTCAAGTAGTCAGTGAGCAATAAATGTTAGCTAGTATGGCCGGGCGTGGTGGCGCACGCTTGTAATCCCAGTACTTGGGAGGCGGAGACCGGAGAATCTGGGTTCGCGGCCAGCCTCAGCTACTTAGTGATGCCCTCCGCAACTTCGTGAGACCCGATTTCAAAATAAAGTATAAAAAATAGGGCCAGGGGTGTAGCTCGGAGGTAGAATGCCCCTGGGTTCAATCCCCGGTACCGCAAAAAAAAAAAAAAAGGTTAGCTAGTATTACTTCTCATGGTATTGCCTCTCATATTAAATTGTAAGAAACTTGAGGGCAGGGCTGTGTGTGTGTGTGTGTGTGTGTGTGTGTGTGTGTGCATCTTTCTCATTTTTGTGTCTTTAGTGACCTGCACAGGATCTAACATGTAGCAGATACTAAATAAATCTTTGTTAAGTTACTGAATAAATGGCAAATAATAGTAACTTGGGGAAACATGCCTCTAGAAAATCTATATGTTAGCCGGGTGTGGTGGTGCATGCTTGTAATCCCAGTACTTGGGAGACTGAGACCGGAGGATCTGGGTTCACGGCCAGCCTCAGCTACTTAGTGAGGCCCTCTGCAACTTAGTGAGACCCTGTTTCAAAATAAAGAATAATTAAAAAAAAAAAAAAACTAGGGCTGGGGATGTAGCTTAGAGGTAGAATGCCCCTCGGTTCAATCCCTAGTACCCCCCCATACATCTATATGTTGCTATAGGCCTTTTTGGACACATTTAATCTTTATTTATGTATTTATTTATGTTGTGTTACTGGGGATTGAACTAAGCAGTTCTCTACCACTGAGCTATACCCCCAGCCCTTTTTATTTTTTTATTTTTGAGACAGGGTCTTGCTAAGTTATCCAGGCTGGTCTTGAACTTGCAATCCTCCTGTCTCAGCCTCCCAAATTGCTGGGATTACAGGCCACTGTGCTGGACTCTATGACCCACTTAATTTTAATCTTGGGGATTTTCGGGCCCAGTGACAGGCTTCTGGGGCGGTCTGGAACACTCCTACCGCCCAAGGCTACTGTCTGCCCTTGCTGGCCTGGCCCTGACTTCTGAGAAACAGGCTCTAGGTGGCAGGGACAGACCAAGATCTCATCTCTGGCTCCAAGTGGAGCCTGTCTGACTAGAGGTCATTTAATCCTCACTGGATTTGTCCTGTTTATTTTGGTGAACAGGCTGTTTACTTTCAGTTCTTGTTTCTAGGGATGCTTACTCATTTTGCTTCCCTTTTATTTACTCTTTGCAAGCACTTGGGTTTGAGTAAATATGTCTATAAAGTTCCAGGGACTGGGTTATTCTGTGTCTGGTATTTTAATGGCCTTTAAACAGTGTCTGCTCAGGTAAGCATTTTATAGATGGGTCGAAAGATAAGAGATTCTGTTCTCAGTGGCCTCTGACTCCTTCCAAGCTGACAACTGGCCATCAACAGCCTATGAATCATGGCTTTTCATCAGCTATAAAAAGATCAAAAGCCAACAACCATCTCAAACAGAGAAATCAACCCATGGGGCTTGGAAACTGTGGTGGGTGTTTAAACTCTAGGACAGGGCTGAGGGAACAAATTCCTTGGAGTGTCTTTTTGTGTGTGTGTGATACTGGGGATTGAACCTAGAGGTGTTCTACCTCCGAGCTATACCCCCGGCCTTGTTTTATTTTTTATTTTTGAAACAGGGTCTTGCTAAGTTGCTGAAGGTCTTGCTAAATTGCTGAGACTGGCCTAGAACCTGTGATCTCCTGTCTCAGCCTTCCAGGCAATGGGATTATAGGCCTGTGCCACCACACCCCGCTCCCTGGAGTGCTTTACACAATGGAATTCTACTCAGCAATAAAGAAGAACAAAATTATGTCATTTGCAGGAAAATGGATGGACCTGACTTTGCATTAAGTAAGATTAGCCAGTCACAGAAAGTGAAGGGTCTTATGTTTTCTCTCATATGTGGAAGCCAGAGTAGAGCGTAATCGGGATACAAGAAGGACTTCAGGTGAAGGAGGAGAAAACCCAGTAGAGTGATGGAGGGGGTCTAGGGGAGGGTGGTGGTGGTAGTGAGGGAGAATTAATGAAGGAAACACTTCCCTTGATGTTATGTACATATGTGAAATTACTAATGCCAATCTCAATACCATGTATGGGGAAGGGGAGAGTGTGTGCATGTGGGGGGAACTCACCAAGTGCTATGTGCATGTATGTCCCTATCATTTTAAACTGCATTATGATGTAAGACTACAATGCACCAATAAAATTATATTTTTAAGATGCAGATTCAGAAGCCGGGCATGGTGGCACACGCTTGTAATCCCAGTACTTGGGAGGCTGAGACTGGAGGATCATAGGTTCATGGCCAGCCTCAGCTACTTAGTGAGGCCCTCTGCAACTTAGTAAGACCCTGTTTCAAAATAATGAATAAAAAATAGGGCTGGGGGTGTAGCTTAGAGGTAGAATGCCTCTGGGTTCAATCCCCAGTTCCGCCAAAAAAAAAAAAAATACAGATTCAGTAGCCCCATACCTCAAAATTCTGATTTGGAGGATTTGGGCTGAGACCCAGGGACATCTGCATTTTAAACAGTCATTACAAGTAATTTTGCTATCTTTAGACCACCCAAGAAACACTAATCTAGATTCTCAAAAACACTTGTGCTGATGGGTGGGCTGCTCTCCAGCCCGCTGCTGCATTGCAGGGCAGCGTGGAGAGAAGCTAGGGAACCACACAGGGTTGTTAGAAATGATTACAGAGATGCTTAGCACACTGCTCCTCCAAAGCCAGCCAGGATGGTGACGAGTATCACTCTTAGGCTGCTTGTTCCAGGTCCAATTCGTTGGCAGATCGAGGATGTGGACCATAACTCATTCATCTTTTTCTCTCTCAGAATGCCTAAGACAGCACATGCTCACAGAAGGCTGGTACTCCAGGGGAGGTGGCCAAATCTTCATGGGCTGGGACACTCCCATGAACACTATGCAAGAGACAGGCCTGGTTACCTCCTGATGGCCAGTGAGCCAGCCATTGGGAATGGACAGAGAAGATAGACTGGGCACCATGGTGACCTGCCCACCTCCTCCTGAGGCCAGGGCTGGGTCTGTCCCAGGCAGAGTGGACACAAGTGCCCCTCTGGACTTGCAGGGTCCTCATCCCACCCCCCCAGAGCCCATTACAACATCATTGGTGCCATCTGACATCCTCACAGCACTGCCAGCCTCAGGCTCCACTCTTGTGGCCAGCGTCTGAGCGGTGGTGACTCCTGTCCTGGGGAGGGCGGTCCTGTATTCTAGGAGGCTACACAGGGAGACATCTCTGCTTGAAGAAATCCTTCCTTGTTCTCTACCCAGCCCCTCTCTTTCTTCCTGCTGGCCAGTGAGCTCATTATTTTATTTGCATACGTTGACTTGTTTATGGTCTGTTTCTCCCATCAGAATGTGTGCTACAGAGGGCATGCCTGCCTTGCTCCCTGTCGGATCCAGAGCATAGCAGAGCCTGAATAGTAAGTACTCAATAAGAATTTTTGGTGCATGAATACATGAATGAGAGCCTTCACTGGCTCCCGACCTCCATTCATTCTCTCATCTGACAAGCATGCTTCGGACATCTGCTATGGGCCAGGCTCCTGTTGACCCGAATAACTCCTTTTTGGCCCGAGGAGCTCCCAGCCGAGTGGTGGGAAGCTGGAGACACATCCTTTGTTTAATGCACCCTGACAAGGCCTGGATCTGAGGTCTAATGGAGACGGGGTTGCATGGAGGAGCACGCTGTAACAATGACAGGCTCTTAAGTCAGAGAAATGGTATCTTGTCTGGTAGGATTTCCCCCGCCTGATTCAGGGAGCCTCATCTGCCCCGAGGCCCCGGCCTCTGCTGACAACCACGGCTGCTTGTTTCTGCTAATATTGCAACAGGGTGCTTCTATAGAAGCAATCTATAAAACACCATTTATAGCCATAACTGAACCACAAAAATCAATCCCCAATGCCCGCTCCCATCAACAAACATGCTTTGAGGGCCTCCTGACGGTGGGGCACAGTTTTTAGGTGTCATGGGAGATAAACGGATGAATAAAATGAGGAATCTGCCCCAAGGGGCTTCTAATTTCCCCCAAGGAGACAGCGCATGTGGGATAAGATGATGAACTGCACGTAGCAAAAGTGTGTAGGCCAAGTAGTGAACGAAGGCTCTAGAACTAGCTGCCCACTACAGTGGCCACATGTGGCTATTGAACACTCAAAATGCACCTCCACATTTGAGGACCTCTCACATTGAGAGATGCTATACGTTTCAAATAATATAAATGCTGGCTGGGTGTGGGGAGGTGCACGCCTGTAATCCAAGTACTTGGGAGGCTGAGATAGGAGGATCGCTGGTTCAAGGCCAGCCTCAGCAACTTCGCAAGACCCTGTTTCAAAATAAAAAATAAAAAGGGATGGGGTTATAGCTCGAAGGTAGAATGCCCTGGATTTAATCCCTAGGACCAAGCAACAACAGCAATAAATAATACACACACTGGATTGTGAACATTTGTTACATGTCGAAATGTCAGTATTTTAGATAGATTGAGTTAAATATATTGTGCTCTTGAAATTAACTTCACCTGTTGTACAGTGTGTGTGTGTGTGTGTGTGTGTGTGTGTCTGTCTGTCCCGCAAGCGAAAGAACCCGAGGCTGAAGCACGCCAAAGAAGCTCAGGCTGAAATTGAACAGTAGCGCCTGCTGAGGGAGGTGGCAGTTGCTGCTCTGAGGTGGAGAAGGAGACCCAGGAGAAGATGATCGTCCTCCAGACCTGCTTCCGGCAGAGCAGGGGTGAAGTCCTGGATAGCCTCTTAGCTTTAGCCTGTGACATCCAGCCAGAAATCCATGAAAACTACCGCATAAGTGGGTAGGAGAAGAAAGAAGCACCTGCTCTGTGGATCAGTGTTTTAGATGGCCTCATGGAATATGAAGCTTTAGCAAAGCTTGAGTTCTATTCTTGTAAAAGGTATTAATTTATTTCTGTACATTCTATAATAGGTCCGTTCACTTTTTGGAGAGTGGCAAATCTAGCTTCTTTTTACAGACTTAGTCCTTACCCAAAGCTTTCATCTTTTGCCTTCTATTTCTTAGAAATTTAATGAGTGCATGTTGTCTGTTTTCCTATGTCTTTTAGCATAAGCCACGTATATATCAATGTTGACTTTTTTGTTTAGATCTACTAGGAAAAAAAACATAACTCTTTAAAGAAAGAAAAGTGTTAAATAATTTCCCCTTAAACCTTCTTTTTTTTTTTGTGGCACTGGGGATTGAACCCAGGGGCATTCTACCTCTGAGCTACACCCCCAGCCCTATTTTATTCTTTCTTCCTCTCTTTCTTTCTTTCTTTCTTTCTTTCTTTCTTTCTTCCTTCATTTATTTATTTATTTATTTATTTATTTATTTATTTATTTATTGGTACTGGGGATGGAACCCAGAGGCATTCTACCTCTAAGTTATACCCCCAACCTGATTTTATTTCTTATTTTTTGAAACAGGGCCTCACTAAGTTACTGAGGCTGACTTTGAACCTGTGATACTCCTGTCTCAGCCTCCCAAGTACTGGAATTACAAGCATGTGCCACAACGCCTGGCTTTATTCTTTATATTGAAACAGTGTCTCACTAAGTTGCGGAGGGCCTCACAAAGTTGCTGAGGCTGGCTTTGAACCTGTGATCCTCCTGTCTCAGCCTCCCAAGTACTGGGATTACAAGCGTGCGCCATAACGCCTAGCTTTATTCTTTATTTTGAAACAGGGTCTCACTAAGTTGTGGAGGGCCTCACAAAGTTGCTGAGGCTGGCTGCGAACCTGTGATCCTCCTGTCTCAGCCTCCCAAGTACCGGGTGCCACCACACCTGGCTCCCTATACTTTCTTGAAGGTCAGGGGCTTTATCTGTGAAAAAATAATACAGAGCTATTTGTAACTTGTACCAAGCAGCAGCCAGCCTTAAAATAGTCCATTCTGGCTAAGGATTAGAGCAGTGAATACTGATATACTTGTTCAGGCTGCTGTTAGCTTATCTTAATCAAAACTACTAGATGATAGGACTTGAGAACTTGTTGCAGGTTATTATTTGTTGTACTTATAATCATTTAAAAGTAAAGGCTTTGTCATGTAGAAAATCAAATAACATGTGGCTCCCATTATATTTCTATCAGACAACACTGGTCTAGGAGTCTTGAGGACCCAGTGGGGCACCCATAGCCTATGCCACTGTAGTAGGGAAGAATTCTGAGGAAATGGGACAATTAATTAGGAGCCAGTAAGGGAGTCTGAGGAAGGGTGTGGGGAGAATATTTGAGAAGTTCAGTCAGGAAGAGAAGGAGGGAGGATGGCAGCTCCAGGAGGCAGCAGGCTCCTAGCAAGAATGCACACACCAGTAATGGACATGCACCAGCACTTCCTCCCCCTCCTGCCATCTTCCAGAAAGATGGCCCCTGGTCACCTTCGGCCACTCCCCCATATGCAATGGCTCTCAAGTACGGCCCCTTCATTTCAGTCCTGCATAATGGGGCCTTGACCAGAGATGGCGTGAGGGGCCTTTGAATGCTAAGTAGTGGTAAGTAAAATCCTTAGCCAGGCCATCCATTGCAAAGGTGGGTTAAAAACCCATCACTTAGCCCTGATTCCCAGCTCTGTGCCCTGGGTAGGAGGCGTGGTGGAGAGGAGACATCAGGGATTCCTGTGCGGCTGGAGCTGGGAATTTGATCAGTGTTTGAGATGGGAGAGGATTTCTCAGACGAGGCGGGTCACCCTGGAGGAGGAGGCCAGCCCCCCAGCCTAGCCAGACTAGGGCTCATTTCATCAGGGGAAATCAGGCAGCGGAGATCCGATGTTCTGTTCACTTCTCTGCTTCTGCCCTCCCCCTCAGTTACCCAGAGAAGCTGTAAACACTCGAATACAAGGATTAGCTCTGCATGTGGTGTCTGGGACATTGTGAACAACTCTTGGTGGCTGTGTTTGTGTCTGTGTTAAATTGATCTTTTTAACCCCCGTCACCTAGGATGCGGAGCTTGGTACACAGCCAATGTTCAATAAGTATTGATGAATGGATAAGTGTAGGAAGGGAGGAAGGAGTGCATGGGTGAACAGATGACAAATCTCTTAGAGCACAGAAGCAGACGCTTGGAATGGACTAAACTTGTCTCGTACTAGATTTTTGGAGGTGGGCAGTAAGAGGGGTCTTTCACAGGCCGGATTCCACAGTATCTGTGTCAGAGGACTGCTGCTCAGCACGCAGCATTCCACCTCCTACCTCCTGCCACCAGGCCCTGGGTCCGCAAGTTCCTACAGACAGTGTATGTCCAGGCTGCAGTCTTCCTGCACTGAAGCTTTGTCCCCTACCTATTATCCTACTGGGTACTGTATAGAAGCCCCTTAAGACCTCATAAAAGAAAGGGTAATGTGAAGAATTTCAGGAGAGTTGGATAAGCCTGCCATGGGAGTGGGGAGTACGTAATTACATACTGGACCAGCTAAGGAAGGTCTCCCGTCATCAGGAAGCCTGCAGTTTCCCCTTAAAGCCACTAGAGGACACTTGGACCATGAAATACCAGCTCTCCACCTCCAGCATCTTTGGAAAGCTGTGATTCAATTCAACAAACACTTCAAAACAATCACAATAATGATAGCCGTCGTGTGTTGAATATCCAATGCAGTGCTTTTATACATATATATGTATGTATGTACATGTTATCTTGTTTAATATTCACTAAATTGTTGTGAGTTACTTTGCCTATTTAGGAAAAACAAGGCTTAAAGGAGTCAAAGAACTTACCTAAGGGTCACTTAGCTACATAAATCTAGGAGTGAGGACTTGAACCCACGCCCCTAGGCACCGACCATAAATAATGAATGCACTTGAAGCTGAAAGGGGGCTCTCTGGGTCGAGGCGGGGAGACGCATATGCTACACAGACATTATTGTTACTGAACAATTTACACATTCTGAAATTGGAAGATGGCTTACAGACAATTTGTACATTTCATATGGTAATGTTTCTTTTCCCCCCGAAATGATGTTATTAAATAAATGAAGTGTCTCACAATTCATGGAGTCTTAACTTGGAGGAAATAAAGTCTTAGTAATACAAGGCAGGAAACGCTGATTTCCATTTAACATTTAAATAGCATTTACTGTGTACCCAGAACTGTTCTAAGCACTTTCCATAGTTACTCGTCTATTCCTCATAGCTCCCCTCTCAGGAATGCATTATTATGACCCCCACTTACTGATGAGAATGTGGAGACACAGAAAGGGAAGCAACTTGCCGAGGGTCACACAGCTAGAAAGAAGAGAGATCCAGGTAATCTGGTTCCAGTCTGAGCTCTGAACCACTCTGGGCTCTGAGAACGGAAGAACTGGTAGACCGGCCTGGGGCTGCTGGCCTTGTGAGGGGAAAGGAAGAATTAATTCCACATCTGTGAGGATATTCCAGGGAGGTGGGGAGTCAGAGGCCAGGGAAGCCTAACAGAGGCCTGCTCGGTCAGTGCCCTCAGAGCTCCTTAGGGGTGGGAAGAAGGAGTAGAGCAGAGGGCCCAGGATTGGGGAGGGGCGGGGTGCTTCAGTCCAGGGTAAGGCCACCCTGACCGGGCCCCTCTCCAGGGACAGGCCATTTGGGAAGTGCAATGTGTGCTCAGGAAATGGTCAGATTGGATTTCAGGGAAGATTAAAGGAGCTAAATCGGGCCTGGGGCCGGGGGAGGGACCGAGAAGGGAACTGCTAAGGGAGGAGCGGCCTGGGACCTCAGCGTGGGGCGGGGCTCCCACAACAGGCCGGAAGCCCTCTCGACCCCAGTGAGGCTGGAATGTGGGGTCGCTGTGCAAGGGCGCCCTCACTTAGAGCTGGGGGTGGGGTGGGGGCAGGGACCCAGAGAAGAGGAGAGGTTGGGCCAAGCTGGGAGGAGAGAGGGAGAAGTTGGAGGTGCAGAGCCCCACACCTTGTCCTAGCGGAGGTGGGGGAGCCACTGCTTTTTGGGTGTCGGTGGGGAGCTCTGCACAACGCAGAGGAGTGGCTGTCAACAGCCTGGAACTGCACGTGCCTCCCACAGTCCCAGCCCCCACCGCCCGTCCTCCCCAGCCCTCCCCTAGCCTGAGTGGCAGCAGCGGCTGCGGGCCCCTCCCGGTCCCAAGGGCAGCCGGTCAGTGGTCTATTCTGGTACCCAGGGCTGGCCTGGAGCCCTCTGGAGGGCCTGCCCTTCTCTTTGAGGGGATGGGGATGGGGATGGGGATGGGGAGGGGGCGTCAGGGGCGCGCTGGGACACTGGAGAATAGGTTTGGACCTCCGTGGGTGGGAGAAAAACTCCAGCCGTGTTTTCAGCAAATTGTACTTCTTGGGATCTTTAATTGGGAAGCGAGCATATCTGGGACATCTCTGGGTGGCTCTGGCACCCGGAGCGGGGGCAGTGGGAATCCCTAGTGGCTGGCAACGGACCCCAGAGTCTCTTTCCAACCTTGAGGGCTCAGGACCAAGCCTGGCCCCCGGTCCCAGCTCTCCAGGCGGCCTCTCCAGGAGGGCTGTGTGGACGAGCCAGTTGGGGGCAGTCTGGGGCCAGGGTGCACTCAGGGGAGTCTCTGCAGCCCTTGGGGAGCCCTGGTGCCGTGCCCGCGGACTGTGGGTGGCACAGGGCAGAGCAGACCCACCGGCTCCTTTATTCCCAACATAGGAAAATTTCAATGCTCCCTTCCCTCCTGTAGGGTGAAGGTGGACTCTGCCAATGGGCCCTGGCTCCCAGGGGGCCTCCCCCCCAGACCCCTCTCTGGGGGGCACTGTGGTAGGGGAGAGGAACAGGGCAGAATGTTGGGAGGGACCTGATACTAGACAAAGGGAAAAACCCATGGAGATCCCCTGATAGGGCTGAGTTAAAAAGGGCGGGCCAAATCAATCTGTACCAAGGCTTTACAGACCACACAGAGATGAGCAGGTCTTCTAGGGGCTGCCAACTAAGGTTCAAATCTAGGCCTTGTTTTTTACTTGCTGTGCGGCCTTAAGGAACTTACCTTGCTTCTCTGAAACTAGTATCTACAGCTGTAAAATAGGGATAATGATAGTAGTTGCTTCACCGCTTCACCATGTAGTGAGGATTAAAGACACAGTGATTTATACAGCAGCTGTCCATAATCTGATGCCTAGTATACAGTAGGTGCTCAATAAGTGGTAGCTATGTTATTATCAGAGGCAACGTATCCCATGGAAAGAGCAAGAGCTTTGGAGTCTCACAATTCTGATATTGGTCCTACACCTGCTGACTCTAAGCAAGGACTCAAGCAAGTCCTTGGACCTCCCGGAACCAGTTTCCTTGTGGGTCCAAGAGGATAAAAGGTGAGTAAGGGCTGGCCTTATTGAATACTCACTGTGTGCCAGGCACTGTGATCATTGCTTTGCTTTATAGACAGTTTCTCATTTAATCTTCCCAATACCTTATGCTGTTATCACTTTACAGGTGAGTAAACTGAGGCCCAGAGAGGTGAAGAAGTTAACCCAAAAGTGGTAGGTCCCAGGCAGTGGCCCCTCAGCTGCTCCCCCAGTTCCTCCCCTTGCCCCCACCTCTGCAGCGTCACGTGGAATTTATGCCGTTGACTAACTGTCCGGCAGGTAGGAGAAGATGGAAGGAGGAATGGCCGAGGCTATAAGAACATATAACACTAAGGGCCCAAGAAGGGGTGTCCTCTGGAACCCAAGGCTCATTTTCATTGAATGCTTAGATGGTTTGGAGAATAAATTGTCTCACCCACCAGTAGAAACAGTTCAAGGTGCTGTGGTGGACTGTGGCGTGGAGCGTCAGAGAAGGCCCTGGGGTCCGAGTGGACCCCGAGCTAACTGTGACTCAGCTGGTTGGAGGCAGACGAGGATGATCCTAGAAGGCTATAAATAGCAGCTGTTCATAGTGGCCCTGTGAGGTCATTGCCAGCCTGCTCAGGCCCTGTTTAAAACACTCCACAGCCTCAGAGGGATGTAGGAAACCTGGAAAAAGCCCAGGGCAGCAGGGATATGACCAAACTGGAGGGGCCGAAACCAAAAAAGACTGTGAGGAGAGATGAAAGGAATGGGGATGAATCAGGCAGAAGAGAGAGCTGAGCTAAGATCCTGACAGAGTGCCAGGGAAGGGACGAAGCCTCTTGTCTCCACCTAGGTTAAGGTGTGAGAAAGGGCTGGAGGTGTGGCTTTGTGGTAGACCCATGCCTAGCATTGGAGGGAGGCCTTGAGTTTGATCCCCAGCACTATAAAAAAAAGAATGAAAGAAAGAAAGAAAAGCTGGCGTGGTGGTACACACCTGTCATCCTAGTACTTGGGAGGCTGAGACAGGAGGATCACAGGCTTGAGGTCAGCCTCAGTAACTTAGCGAGACCCTGTTTCAAAATGAAAAATAAAATATGGGGGTATAGCTCTAGTAGAATGCCTCTGAGTTCAACCTCCAGTACCAAATAAATATATGAAATAAAATAAAAAGAGAGAAGGAAAAAGGAAAGGAAAAGAAAAAGCAAGGTGTGAGAGCTAAAGCAAGGCCGTGAGGGGCTGCCTGGGGTGTGAGTCTAGGGGCCGCCATCTCTTCCCAAGAGTGCCCTGTGTTCTCCAAGTTCTCCCTTCCTGCCACCCTCCCTCCCGGGTGTGACGCCTTCTGTCCTCTCCCACCCTCCAACCCTCAGAGCTGCCTCCTTTCCTCCTTGGGGTTTGCTGTGCTGTGCTCTGCCCTGGTCTGTCTCTTCCAGCAAGGCTCAGGCCTGGATTTGGAGAGCAGGAGATGAGTAGGAAAGTTCTGGAACACCTGAGACACAATGCTGACAAGTGGGGGAGGGCAGGGATGTGGCAAGACCACGGGGATGCATTTGTTCTGTGGGAGAGGACCAGTAGCTGAGACAGTGGGGTGGAAGCCAGGGGAGAAGGAGGAGAAGAGGGCCTGGGGGAGCGAGAAGGCCGTGTCGATTCCTGCTGGCCAGGGAAACCATGTCTCACCGCTATGTGGTGGGCCTCTGTCTCTTCTGAGGAATGACCCCACACTCTGGGTCCTGCTTTAGGGCAAATGTGGAGGATGCACAGAGACTTTGGACCAGGCTGCCCAGGGAGGCCCCAAAGCTCCAATAAGAAACAGGCCTCTCCTGGCCTCGCTCCTCTCCTTAGGGTCAGCGTAGAGAGGGATGTCGAGGTTATTTCACTTTAAGCAAGGAGAAACTGAGATCCAGAGTCTTGGTGACCAGTCCATTGTCACACAGTTCATCCCAGAAGTGGCCCAACACTGGTCTCCCGCTCCTCCCACCTCCAATCCCAGCCAGGAGCTCCCGATGCCACAGGAAGCCTTCTCAGCCCTTCCTTAGTGCTACCAGAGCCCCCTCTCTTTCCCTCTAACCTCCCATCCCATCACCCCTTTCCTCATCTGACACCTGGAATTGACACAGTACTGCCAGTCCATAAAACATCCTCCTTATCCTGTCATGCCCAGGGCTCCTGCCCTCGAGGCTCAGGCCCCTCCTCCTCCTAGCCTTCACTGGCAGAGATGTCTTATTTGGTAGAGGCTGGGGGCTGGGGAGGAGGTGAGATTAGCCTGGGACTTCTCCTACTTTGGCAGAAAACCCGCTGCGCTCCATGTCTGTAAAAGGAGTTGAGGGTGGGGGTTGAGGAGGGCAAGTGGCAGAAGGATTTATGAGAATTGGGGTGGGGGTACCAGTGAAGGGAGGGGCCCAGGAACGGGTCTGGAGGTGGAGAAAGGGGAGCAGGAGAATGCAGTCCAAGGGTCTTAAGCCAATCAGAGGCGGAGGGTGGCAGATGCTGACGTCGATGGGGCTCCCTGGCTGGTGGAGCCAGGGAGGAGGGGTGGTGCGGCAGGAGACAGATGAGTTTCAGGGAGAATCCTGACGCCAATCCGGCTGGGCCCCCAACTCTCCAGCCTCCCCTCCCCTGGATGATATCAGGAAGAAACAATTGCCTCTGGACATTCCTTCCCTTTTACAGTCACTGGGGCCTGGGTGAACTGTAGGTTCAGCAGCTGCTACAGCAAGGGGAAGGTGAGCAGGCAGCCTGGGCGGCGCTGTTCACTGGGGGGCAGGGGACAGAGGGAGGTGGCTTTGGGCAGGCAGGCATCAGGGGATGATCCCCCGCTGAGGCCCAGAGACCAGGATGACAGAGCCAAGCTAAGGGCTTGGTGCCCTCTCTCACAGGGTGGGAGAGGGAATGGACTTGGCTGTGTCTCAGAGGGCTGGTTGCTGAACCCCAACAATGAGCACCCACGTCTTAGCCTCAGATTGATCATTCCACCCCCACCCCTATGCTTGTGTCTGGGATCATCCCCTAACCATGTGCTAAAGCCAATAATAAGAGCCCAGGCAGGGCGTGGTGGCACACACTAGTAATTCCAGTACTTGGGAGGCTGAGACCAGAAGATCTGGGTTCACCGCCAGCCTCAGCTACTTAGCAAAGCCTCCACAACTTAGTGAGACCCTGTTTCAAAATAAAGAATAAAAAATAGGGCTGGGGGTGTAGCCCGGAGGTAGAATGTCCCTGGGTTCAATCCCTGGTACTACAAAAAAAAAAAAAAAAAAGAGCCCAGGCTCCTAGAGTTCTTCCCTGCCATCTGGCCCCAAGCCTCTCTTCTATGGTAGCTGCCTCTGGCCCAACCCAGTTCGGGACAGAAGCACAAGGTTCTTGGATGGGAAACAGCAGTTGAAGCTTATTCCCCCGTGTGGCGGTGTTAAGAAGTGGTGGAACATTTAAGAGGCGGGGCCTAGTGGAAGGTAGTTAGGTCCCTGAGGTGCTATCTTCAGAAGGGATAAAGGTAGCTGGGGCTGGTGGGCATGGTGGCACGTGTCTGAAATCCCAGTACTTGGGAGGCTGAGGCAGGAAGATCACAGGTTCAAGGCCAGTGTAATCTAGCAAGACCCTCTTTCAAAAATAAAAAATAAGCCGGGCGTGGTGGCGCACGCTTGTAATCCCAGTACTTGGGAGGCGGAGACCGGAGGATCCGGGTTCGCGGCCAGCCTCGGCTACTTAGTGAGGCCCTCTGCAACTTCGTGAGACCCGGTTTCAAAATAAAGTATAAAAAATAGGGCCGGGGGTGTAGCTCGGAGGTAGAATGCCCCTGGGTTCAACCCCCGGTACCGCAAAAAAAAAAAAAGAAGAAAAATAAAAAATAAAAAGGGCTGGGGTGTACCTCAGCGATAGGCTACCCCTGGGTTCAGTCCCCAGTACTACAAAAAAAGAAGGGATGAAGGTAGTACTTGTGGAACCCCAGTTAATTTCCATGAGTGAGTTGTTATGAAACCGTGAGATGGGCCCCGAATCACTCTTTGGCTTCCTGTCTTGCCATGTGATTTCTTCTGCACGCTTTCCCATCATCGTGATGCCCCTACTATAAGAACATGACCAAGAGCCATGAACCAAGAGAACATGAACAGAGCCAAGCAGATACCAGCACCATGCTCTTGAGCCCTCAGAACAGTGAGCAAAATAAACTTCTTTTCTTTATAAAGTACTCAACCTCTAGTGTTTTGTTGTAATAATGGAAGACTAAGACAGGTGGGGTGTCAGTCAGTGGAGGGAGGGCAAGCTGTGTGGAGGAATCAGCACTGTCTCACACATGGAATTCTGGGGTAAGTGAGACTCTTGTTTTTGTCCTAAATAGGACAAGAATGTAGTTCTCTCCTTTTTGATCTCTTTCAGTTTTTCCTATTTCAAGTGTCCTATACTGGCCAGCCCAGTGTCCCCATGCCAGCTATCCACCTATGCCAGCCACCTGTCCCTCATCCATGCCACCCATGGAATCTGGGAGAGGGGAAGGCTGTAGGTAGCCAGGGTCCTTGCTTTCCAGGGGTCCCTCCCTGAGGCTTAGAGATCTGCCTCGGCGTCCACTAGCCCTCCATACATTGTACTTTGGGGAAGGTAGGGGACCGCAAGTGCAAAGGTCTAGAGTCTAGAAAGATCTTGGCAGCATCACCAACAGAAAAGAGCCTGAAAAAGAGGTGAGTGAGCTAAGCTTGGCAAGGTGGGCAGAGCCAGTCCCGGGTGAGTTTGGGTCTTGCTGGGAAAGTAGTTCAGGGAAAGAAGAGAAGATGGGAATGATGAAACAGGCAAAGTTTCAGAAGGCATGAGCACTGCCCCTGAGCATTTTCATAGAAAGGGGGGTTCTTCTTGCTCTTTCTGTCTCCCATGTTAGAAGAAGTGTCAAAGCAAAGACTTATCGCCTGGTTTCAAATATGAGGAAATATTTTCTATCAACAGAGTTGTTCCCTGTCCCATGATGGAGGCATGGTAGGTACTCAGTGAGCCTTCATGGAATGGAATGGACACATGGAGACAGCATGTTGACAAGCCCAGGAGGGATTCAAGATGGACAAGTGCTTGCTGGAGTCACAGTAGAGAAGGTGTAAACCTTAAATGAGAAGGGTGATCATGGGACTGGTCCACCTTGTGACCTGTGAGGTCCAGCCTTAAGTTTGTAAGACTCGTTGAGGTTTGAGCAGTCCGGGAAGATATCAAACAAAGAACAGGACTGTCTTCTTTCTTAATTCATTCAACAAATTTATCACCAGTACTCATTGTGCAAGGAACCATACCACATACATAAATTTATAAATTGTCCCCCTTTTCTGACAAATAGTAAACAAACTGGTCTGTCTTGGCAAAATTTCCCATTTCCAGTATCAATTACCAAAAGAAGAGGAATGACCATAAAATAATGGGGCAGTAGCCAGGTGTCGTGGCGTATGCCTATAATTCCAGTACTTGAGAGACTGAGACAGGAGGATCGCAGATTCAAGGACAGCCTCAGCAATTTAGTGAGACTCTCAGCAACCTAGCAAGACCCTGTTCCAAACAAAAAATAAAAAGGGCTGGAGGTGTAGCTCTGAGGTAAAATGCCCCTGGGTTTAATCCCCAGTACCAGAATAAATAAACGAATATAATGAGGAAATTATGTTAAAAATAATTTACCAAAATTTATATATTTAAGAGTGTATCCTGAAGATGTTCACAGCACCATTGCTTATGATAAAAAAATTAAGCGCCAGGCGTGGTGGCGCACGCTTGTAATCCCAGTACTTTGGGAGGCGGAGACCAGAGGATCCGGGTTCGCGGCCAGCCTCAGCTCTCTCTCTCTCTCTCTCTCTCTCTCTCTCTCTCT
>PVJS01045204.1:0-16315 GCA_004027185.1 Glis glis
AGGGCTATGATAGGCAGTTACCTCCTTCCGTGCTCACGGACAACAGGTGCCTCTGCCTATGATAGGTTATGGGGGGGCGTAATGACCCGACCTGTTGCGTGCCATTGGGTCACACCCTACTGCTTGCGAGTTTCCTGTATGGCCTCTACTATAAAAGGGGGATTGGCTTTCTAATAAACGAGATCGTGCCAGACATGTCTCCTGGTCCGGGATGTGTGTTTTCGGGTCGTCGACGTCTGCTCCCCCGTCAGCATCGTACCACTCTTGGGCTGGACCCGAGAGCTTCCTGAAAGAAGTAATTCTGAGGAAAAGCAGCTTAGTGTCCTGATAAAAGGACAGGTCTGGAAGTCAGATAGACTTGGGTCCAGTTTCTGCCTGTGTGTGACGTTCTAAGGTAACGCCCAAGCTAAGCAGAGTGGGAACAAAGTGCCCAACACAGAGAACATTCTAGAATGGTCGCTAAAACATACCCAGGCAGAAGGGGAAAGGGTAAAGACAGGAAGAAGAAAACCTGCTTCAGTACCTAGTGCGTGGCGAGCTCATTAGATGTTCACAGTCATCCCATGAGGTGTTTATTGTTGTTAACATTTTACAAAGAAGAAGCCAAAGGTCAAGAAGGTTAAGTGACTTGTCTAAAGTCACTTCATGGTCTGTGGCAAAGTCTCGATAGGTAACACTCATTTTGTGTTAGGCACTATTCTAAATACTTCATTATCTTGGAGATAGACTGTCCCTGGGTTCAATCCACAGTACAAACAAAAAGGGGACGGGAGAGGGTTAACATGCCCTTCCTTAATTCTACGGTGTTCAAAGCACCTCTTAAAATTATTCTTGTTGAATAACACCAAGTCAATCCCACTGATAATTCTAATTTGTGAGCCAATAGATATAAATGGTAACATCTTTATTTTGGGGTAAAGAAATCTACACCTATAACTCATTATTTTTCCAGATTCTGATGAGTTCTCTGTGTTTAGTCTTCCAACAATAAACTCCAAGGTTAATATAAAAAATTTTATTCAGTACTTGGGAGGCCGAGATAGGAGGATCACAGGTTTGCGGCCAGCCTCAGCTACTTAGTGAGGCCTTCCGCAACTTAGTGAGACCCTGTTTCCAAATAAAGAATAAAAAATAGGGCTGGGGGTGTAGCTCGGAAATAGAAGCCTCTGGGTTCAATCCCCAGTACCACAAAAAAAATTTTAAAGCAGAATTTGCTGATAAATATATACGTGGAAGAGGCAATATAACATAGTGAAATAAAAACTGGTTTAGTTAGGCGAGCTAGATTCATGTCCCTTACTTGGTTAGAAGGCACTTGCTTGCCAAGTGTGTATCTCTAGGCAAATTACTTAAGAGAATGAAATGAGGTAACATCTGTGAATCCATTTTGTAAACTATAAAGTGGTATGCCAATATAACTTAGCATCCTGTTATTTAAGTTTATTTTCAATAGATTTTTCTCCAAAGTTTCAAAAATAAATAAATACTTTATTGTATTAATTCATTTCAGCTTCACGACGACCCCACAAGGTAGGTACTATTGTCTACCTCATTTACTGCTGGGGAAACGGAAAGAGCATGTAATTTGCCTAGGGATAGCTCAGCTGGGAAGACAGAGCCGGAATGTGGACCCCAGCAATCCGGGCCTTGAGTTCAGAGTGCAAACCCCACTCGACTGCCTTTTTCCATTACATCGGCTACACCACCTCTCTTGGAACCATACTGATAAACAGACAAAATTGTCAAAACAGCTTGGATTTTTCAGATGAATATTTTAAATATTATAAATCCCCTGCTGCTGGGGAGTGGCTGTTTGATGCAGTTTCTGCTGATCACTCAGTCATCTATCCAAGCCTGGGATGTGCACAGACTATTTTTGTCTCGGTTAATATACAGCACATATAAACACTGACTCAACCAGAGAGCCTGAACAATAAATTATCACTAGCCCAAGTGCTAAAATAGCACTTGATTTTTCTCTGTGCCTGAGCATGCTCTCTATTTATACTCTGCTTACTTCTGCGGAGTTCAAAGTGCTTTATACACATTTCATCATGGCTATACTTATGTAGATTTATTGTCTTTATTATACACATGTGACTAATGTACCCTACACTGCTTAATATTTACTATAGGACTCTCAGTTTTCAACTAGCTTTTGAATTGGTGGGTAGTACCGAACTGCCTTTCATTTATAATTAGGGGAAATGTGCTGGCAATTAAGAGTAGCACTTTATATTTTAGCTAAATTCATTTTATATATGATATGACTATTCTTCTTCTTGAATATTAACCATACATGATTTTTCATCCTTTTTTGGGGGGTGTACTGGGTATTGAACCCAGGGGCATTCTGCCTCTGAGCTATCCTCCCAGTCCTATTTTATTTTTTATTTTGAAACAGGGTCTCACTAAGTTGGAGAGGGCCTCACTAAGTTGCCACGAACCCCTGATCCTCCTGTCTCAGCCTCCCAAATACTGGGATTACAAGCGTGTGCCACCACGCCTGGCTCATCTTTTCTTTAGAATTCCATTTATGGCTGACCTCGAACCAGAGTAGATCTATTCTTTTACTTTTCAACGTCCAGTATGTTCTTTTTGGTGTTTTTTTCCAGATCAGTATGTGCTTTGGCATATATGAATTTCCAAATGTGACCTTTGCCTTTTCAGTTTCCATAGGCAAAAACAAATGTATACAATGAAATACAGTAAAGGAAGAACTTCAAGGAAAGATTCCCTTGACCAGGTGGAGAACCCAAGATAGTCTCAAACCATGGCACACATCAACTGGAAAGTTGAGCTTATATGCTGTCAGGAGTCAACAGAACCTTAGATTGAGCAGAATGACTTGGGGTGCACAAAGGGGAATAAAGGAAGAGTTGTCATTTGAGGTTTCTGTCAGCGACAAATAAAAATAGCCAACTGCTTAGCCCACGCCAGGGGCGTTCTGTCTTCTTTTGTCTGCTCATATGAATATCCCACTTCATTATTGAAAACAGAAACTCCAGCCTTAAGCATGTCCCTGATTTTGCAAAAAGGCTATTACACCAACAGTCCTTTAAGAAAAAAAACAGGCAGTTGTCATTTCATTCTACATGAGTCTCTAGAGTTTCCATCTTGCCCAGGTGTGAATCTAGGGAAATGGGGTAGATTTGGCCAGATGTGGGAGATTAAAAGAGAAGTCACCTGGGAGGCTGAGACAGGAGGATCGCAGGTTAGAGGCCAGCCTCAGCAACTTAGGGAGGCCTTCGGCAACTCAGCGAGATCCTGTTTCAAAATAAAAGATACAGCTGGGCGTGGTGGCACACACTTGTAATCCCAGTACTTGGGAGGCTGAGACCGGAGGATCACAGGTTCGCGGCCAGCCTCAGCTACTTAGTGAGGCCCTCTGCAACTTAGCGAGACCCTGTTTCAAAATAAAGAATAAAAAATAGGGCTGGGGGTATAGCTTGGAAGTAGAAGCCCCTGGGTTCAATCCCCAGTACAACACACAAAAAATGATACAAACAGGGCTAGGGGTGTAGTTCAGAGGCAGAATCCCCCTGGGTTCAATCCCCAGTAACACACACACACACACACACACACACACACACACACACACACACAGTCATAAATATCCACCGTGCCATTAATGGTGTTGGGGGAGTGTCTAGGAACAGAGCCATTTATTCTAGGAATGTTTTTGTACCCTAGTATAGATATGATGAGCCATTAACAAGGTCGAGAAACTAATCTGCAGTCAATATCCCCATGCACAAGGGAAGGTCGAGAGCTGGAGACTCGCAGCTGCACAGCTGTACCGGGATGGACTGTGTTCTCTTTTCCTTCAGCCTCTGCACATGCTGTTCTGTCTTCCAAGATAACCGAGAACCTCTATCATTTCTCTTTCGGGATTCAGTTTAGTTATTATTTCCTCTAAAAAGCCTTTCCTAAAACTGGGTTGGATGTATAGTTTGTGGACATGGTCTCCGGTGCCCACTCTGTTTATTCTACGGGGTTGGAAATACCAGTAGCATCTTCAGATAGAGACCATGTCTCAGTAAATAGCTGAATGAAAGGAAGGATGGATGAAGGATGTCAGCACGGCAGAAAGGAGATGGGAGTTTGGAAGGGCCTTCCTGTTATTGTTGTTGTAACTGCTACACGGCCACCCTGGGTGCATGTACCCAATGGAACTGTGGAAATCTCTTAAATCAAAACCAGCCCAAGCATAGAGTTCGTTCAACTAATAAAAATTACATTACTTGAATGTTTCCAAAAGCAGATTTTGCGCTTTTGTTTTTCTTTGTTCTTTATCTCATGAAAATAAACTATGGTATGGTGTTCTCATCTGAATCAGGTCCAACCATGAAAGCTGGGGCAGTTTTCAGAGGGCAGACTCCTCTTGGCCCCGGCGAATCGGGCTGGCGTTCACACTATGGAAATGTCAACAGAATCCAATGGGCTTGGGAGGTTTCCATAAAGTCTTGTAAGGATATGATCAAAGTTCAGACAAATGTGAAGCACAGAATAATTAATAACAATGGTGAGTGGAAAAAGCTAGAGAGCAGTAATAATAGCAGGCAATCCAAAGTATGTTTTCGGTTATATCTTCTTTTACAAACTATCTCTTTTATTCACAAAGCAGACTCTGAGAAATTGATTGAGCAGCGCCACATCTCAGGCAGAATGACATATGGAAATAGTCTGGCACATTTACTATAAACAATAGTCATGCACATATAATATAAATGATATTTTTTAATCTTATTATTTTGTAATGATTATTAATTTATAATACTCATGATTATTAAATTATGTTAACTAAACAGTATCATATATCCTTCCAGAAAATGATATGCATAAACATATGTAGCTAATTTTTTCCTCACCATTGATATCATATAATCCATATAGACTTCAACTTTGTCATTCTAAAATAGATCTTGGGCCTCTTTCTATGTGGTACGTATGTATGTATGTGTGTGTACACATGTGTGTAGCACATTTTTCTAATAGCTGCATTTTATTTCATAATACCAATTTACCAACTTAGCCATTCTCCCACTCAAGATATTTCTTTTTTTCTCAGTTTTGTTTTGTTTTTGCTGCAAAAACAAAATAAGTAATGCTGAAATGGACATCCTTATATATATATGTAGGAAAAACTCTTGGATGTGAACTTAATGAGTCAAAGATATATGGACTTAGCATTTTCAAAACTAAGGTCAAATTGTCCTCAAAAAAAAAATTCAAGTATTTACCCTCTCATTAACAGTATATGAAAAAAAAACCCTAGACTTTTTATACTTGATTCTCTCAACTCTCTCTTTCCATATTTGTCCCAGAGGAGAAGGTTGGATCTGAAATCATAATAATAGCTGATTTATATGTTCTCCCTTCAACATTGACCCTTAATTAACGACAGATCCTTGCAGTTATCCTCTGTAGATGCTCAATTTAAAAATGCAAATAATGCTGAAGGCCAAAGAGTTTCTGCTTGTCCTAGGGTAGAGATATCAGGTTCCCCCAGCTGAGGAGCCGAGGATTGTGTAGGAAGCCCCTCCAAGAGAAAAGAGCAAAAATAAACCAAACCCCTTACAGATAAGCGTCCTGATGTGACTTGTATTTTCATCAGCCCAGTCGTCTTACACACATTATCTCCTCTTATAGTGGGTGTGTTTTGCACAGCCTCATGGATTGCTTGATAATGCCTAAGAAAGGAGACCTGTGCCCACCTCACCCCATCCCCACCCCCGCAAAGTGCTGCTTTCTTCTTTATTTGGTGGAGGGGTGGGTACTGAAGGCTGAACCCAGGGGCATTCTGCTTCCGAGTTACACCGCCATCCCCATTTTAATTTTATTTATTTATTTATTTATTTATTTATTTATGTGGTACTGGGGATTGAACCCAGAGGCATTCTACCTCCAAGCTACATCCCCAGTCATATATTTTATTCTTTATTTTGAAACAGGGTCTCACTCAGTTTCGGAGGACCTCACAAAGTAGCTGAGGCTGACCGCGAACCTGCGATTCTCCCGTCTCAGTCTCCCAAGTACTGGGATTACAAGTGTGCGCCACCACGCCCAGCTTTTAGTTTTTATTTTAAAACAGGGTCTTGCTAGGTTGCTGAGAGTCTCACTAAGTTGCTGTGGCTGTCCTTGAACCCACCATCCTCCTGTCTCAGCCTCCAAAGTTCTGGGATTACTGGTGTTAGAACTGCTTTCAATCAGTTCTAACGGGCAAGCAGTTGGTCCATTATCAGCCTCCAATCCCTACTAAACCTAACGGCCATTTCCGAGATAACTGATATTCTTCCTGAGCCCCGGAGGCTTGGTGAGATTGCAAAGATCTGGATTATTGAAAAGATAAGCTTGTGTTCAGTACCGTTTGGTGTGGAGTGCATTTCATTGTGTTTGAATTCTATAAAGCTGGTCATGGAGAAGTGGCCAATTGGATATCTCTAGATGAAACAGACTGTTGAATTAACCAGATGACCACACTCTTCTAGCCAAATGAAGATTTACTGTACTTAAGATGGACTGGGATTTGCCATATCACCCAGCCCCGATCTCATTACCAAAAGCTCTTAGGCTTCATTTCACTCTTTTTTTTTTTTTTTTTTTTTTTTTTTTTTGCGGTACCGGGGATTGAACCCAGGGGCATTCTACCTCTGTGCTACACCCCCGGCCCTATTTTTTATACTTTATTTTGAAACCGGGTCTCACGAAGTTGTGGAGGGCCTCACTAAGTAGCTGAGGCTGGCCACGAACCCGGATCCTCCAGTCTCTGCCTCCCAAGTACTGGGATTACAAGCGTGCGTCACCATGCCAGGCTCATTTCACTCTTACTATCAAACTCAGCAAAGGAGCAGGTGTCCTCTCCCTGGATTAAAAAAATGTGAAAAAGAGCCATTTCCCCCCCCCAAAGAATCCGATATAAGACTGCTAAATCCACCCTTAATAATAATTTCCAAATTAGTAGTTACATCATTGAGATTAGAGCAAGTAAGTAATTGGTTTGGAATGTAAAGCTGAACTAAGTGATTTTTATGCCACAGTATATTCTCTGTGACTTGCTAAATTAAGGCAGTCCCTTGTTTAGTTTTCCAAAATTGCTTTCTTAAGATTTTTGAAAGTCATATTTTGGAAATTCAATTTACATCTCCTCCCACCCCCCTGCAAATTAATTCGGTCAGATCCTCAGGTTGGAAAGCATGTTCCATGAAGTGTCAGAAATCAGATATTAGCGATCCTGGGATTTAAGTCAGCATCTATCAGAGCCATACCACACTTTCAAGAGAACAAGAACCCAATTCCCACCCGCCCCCTTCACCCTTAAGGAAGAAGGGATTAACCCCACTTGCTTTTTTTTGGTGGTGGTGGAACTGAGAATTGAACCCAGAAGTGTTTTACACCCCCAGTCCTATTCTATTTTTTTAAATTTTGAAACAGGGTCTCACTCAGTTGCTGAGGGCCTCATTAAATTGCTGGGCTTGAACCTGCGAGCCTCCTGTTTCAGCCTCCCAAGTACCGGGGATTACTGGCGTGCACCACCATGCCCGGCTTCCCCGGTTCCTTTCTGAAAGACAGGCCCTGGAGACGGTTCCCAGGCCAAAGAAGCCACAGGGCTGCGGAGCAAGTGAAACCACATTGAGAGACTATTTTAATAACTCTCAATCCCCTTGGTCTGTCTATGACAGATCCATCTTTGACTGAATTCTATTTTCTCGCCAGAAATATTTTTTGTGTGTGAAGTTTCAGTATATTCAAGAACAGGTCATCTGTATTTCATGGGGTCACACACCTACTCAGATGAAAAAGTGTGTCTCAGGTGTGTGAAATGCATTCAACTCTATTTCAGGATCTGAGGTGGATTTCTGGTGAAATCATTAGCTGCGAGTGTCGCGCATGAGCAGCTGCTTACTGAAGAAGGACATCCAGCCCTGGAGCTCAGGATAAGCCCGCAACGGTTCTGATGCGTGAAGTGGAGATTCTGAAATGGGTGCCAGTGAGCAGAATGGCGGGCCAGCGCACCTGCAAAGCCCTGAAGAGACCAGCACTTCGGAATCACCTAAGGGCAGGTTCTTATATATGATCTACTAATCTCTGACCAATCAGAAGGAGCTAATTGTTGAAGTGAAATGTGAAATTGAAAGAAGAAAAACTGAGCCGAGCATGGTGGCGCACGCTTGTAATCGCAGTACTTGGGAGGCTGAGACAGAAGGATCGCAGGTTCGAAGCCAGCCTCAGCAATTTAGTGAGGCTCTCAGCAACTTAGTGAGAACCTGTTTCCAAATAATAAAATAAAAAGGGCTGGAGATGTAGCTCAGAGATAGAATGCCCCTGGGTTCAATCACCAGTACCACCAAAAAAAAAAAAAAAGAAGAAGAAAAACTGACTTGGTTTTCATTTCTTTGGCATTATTTAAAAATAACCTACACAGATATTCATTACATTTATATCACTTGCAATTCGAGCGCCTTTCCCCTCATTCAACAGTGTTCCTCTTAAGTGTTGGGGCTCAGTGTCCATCTAAGTGTTAGGGTATTGTAGCGAGGAGGTCTCACATAGTCCCTGCTTTCCTGGAGCTGAAAGAAGATGAAAATGCCCGAGAATTAAAGTAGGGGGGCATGAGAAGGAATGGCTGGGTAGCCGGGGGAAGGAGCCTTTTTGAGGAAGTGTCATATCCAGTCCTGGGGGAGTGAGGGAAGTGTGATGCAGGCAGAGGTCACAAGTCCTGGCGGCCCCAAGAAAAGCAAACCAATGTGTTCGCAGACCTGGAATTTGGCCCTAGTGGCCCATGAGCAAGAGGACCAGTAGTGACGGATGGGAAGTATGGCAGTCTTACACAGATCGGGCTGTGTAAGACTCTGGAAGTCAGACCAGGGAGTCCAAGTTTTCTTCTAGGGAGTATTAGGAAGGCTAATGCAAACTACAAAGCACGATTCCCACAACTCTTTTGCAAAGACCCCAGATTCAAGAGTTGATCCAAGAGAGTGGGGTGCACATGCATGTTCTGGTCCCCTCCCCTCCCCCAGGGAGCCAAGTTCAGGAAGTGCTGATGGCAGCTGTGTTCTTGGAATGACCTCACCATGTGACCTCGGCTGTAGCACGCAGCATGACATCAGCACTAACTTGGTCAAGACCTAAGTCAGCAAGACCTTCTCCCTGGACCCTGCCAGACCCCGTCCAGCCTCTCAGGCCCACCAGAAACACTGCCCAGTCCACTCCATGGTTTGTTTGTGTTTTTTTTTGCGGTACTGGGGATTGAACCAAGGGGCATTCTACCTCTGAACTACACCCCCAGACCTATTTTTTTATTCTTTATTTTGAAACAGGGTCTTACTACGTTGTGGAGGGCCTCACTAAGTAGCTGAGGCTGGCCGCGAACCCAGATCCTCCGGTCTCAGCCTCCCAAGTACTGGGATTATAAGCGTGCACCACCACGCTGGGCCACTCCATGTTTTAGACACACAGAAGGGTCTGTGTCCTCAGGCTCCAGCAGATTCCATCCTTCTCCTGTGGAATTCATTTTGGGGATAAAAATGCAGGAAATTATTTATGAGATTCTTAACACAGTTCAAAGAAACACGGGCAATCAATGCTGCAGCCCGACTTGTCTCGTGCTCGGATGAGAAAGGCTCCCAAATATCAGCACCCCGTGATGAATGTCATTCTCCACCATTAACCACCTATTTTTAGTCAAGTCAACCACTAAGTGCTGAGCCAAATGAAAGGTCATGTGTTATCTGAGAAGCACATGCTATTGTGGTCATCAACTAGCTAATCGGGGGTGAGGTATTCTATGGGAGAAGCTTGCTATGAGACTAGAGTGCACTATAGTGATTACCACTATTCAGAAGTTCAGACGAATCTACATAGATGACAAGGGGAACATGGACTCAGCTACATTCCAAAGGATGTTTCAGACGAGTACAATGAAGTGTGTGTGTGTGTGTGTGTGTGTGTGTGTGTGTGTGTGTGAACAATTCACATGAAATCGATTCTTTTTTTAATTATTCTTTATTTTTGAAACAGGGTCTCACTAAGTTGTGGAGGGCCTCACTAAGTAGCTGAGGCTGGCCGCGAACCTGTGATCCTCCTGTCTCAGCCTCCCAACTACTGGGATTACAAGCGTGCGCCACCATGCCCAGCCTGAAATCGATTCTTAGTTTTTTAAGTGCACAATACAATAGTCGTACCTATAGACACGATGCTTTTCTACAGATCTCTAGAACTTATTCATCCTATGTACCTTGAATAGCAGGCTTCCATCTTCCTCTCCCCTACCCTGAAAAACATCATTCTCTATGGACTTCCATGTTTGGCTGTTGAAAGGTACCTCATATAAATGGACTCAGGAAGTATCTATCCTGGGACTGGCTCTTATTTTTTGGAATGGGGATTGAACCCAGTGGCATTCGACCTCTGAGCTACAACTCCAGGTTTTTTTTTAAATTTTGAAACAGGATCTTGCTAAGTTGCTGAGGGCCTCACTAAATTGCTGAGGCTGGCCTCGAACCTGCAATCCTCCTGTCTCAGCCTCCTGAGTACTGGGGTTACAGGCATGCACTACCATGCCCAGCTGACACTTTATTTCATTCAGCATAATGTCCTCAAGTTTCATTCACGGTGTTGCATCTGGTAGGATTTCCTTCTTTTTTTTTCAAGGTTGGAATATTCTATTGTACATATAGATCATATTTTCTTCATCCATTCATTCATGGGATGACATTTCTTGATTTACTAACATTGGCAAAAAAAAGTGTGCCTTCAGTTTCTTCCAGGTACTTTTCATGAAGTATGGTGGCCCATTCAGCAAATATATGGATCAAAGATGATACAATCACACTTCGCACGGTATTAAAAAAGCCTTTTTATTTCCTTACTGGTATAACCACGAGCAAGACATATTATATTCTTTTTTTTTTTTTTTTTGTGGTACCGGGGATTGAACCCAGGGGCGTTCTACCTCTGTGCTATACCCCCGGCCCTATTTTTTATACTTTCTTTTGAAACTGGGTCTCACGAAGTTGTGGAGGGCCTCACTAAGTAGAGAGAGAGAGAGAGAGAGAGAGAGAAAGAGAGAGAGAGAGAGAGAGAGAGAGAGAGAGAAACAGGGAGAGAGAGAGCGAGAGAGCTGAGGCTGGCCGCGAACCTGGGTCCTCCAGTCTCCGCCTCCCAAAGTACTGGGATTACAAGCGTGTGCCACCACGCCCGACTTGCAAGACATATTATATTCTTAAACCTTGTTTCCTCATCTTTAAAAAATATAGCTAATCTTCTTTCGAAAGGTTGTTGGGATGATTCAATGAGATAAACCCACATGGCACATGATGAAGCCTCAGTCACTCATTTATTAACACTATTCAAAGGTATATAAGCTCTAAAAGCTGGGAAACTTTTTCCTGTTTGTTCACTGTGGTATGTCCAGCACCCAGAAAAGTGTCTGCCATACATATAGTAGGTGCTCAGTAAATAGTCATTGAATGGGTGGATGGATGAATAGACGGATAGATGGATGGATGGAAACTTACAGTGACATGAAGTTGAATTTAAAGGTCACTTAGGTGAATTATCTGGTATGTTTTTAAAGGAAGAGATCCATTCTGAAAATGCATTAGGGTAAACAACCTACAAATGCAGCCATCTAATTTTCAAAAACATCTATTAAAGAGAGCAACGGGTCAGCTATGTATTGTGATAGTTCAACCTCAGCTAAAGCAGCTAATGGGAAGAGTCTGGACCCAGGAGCTCCTGGATCGGCAGGAGGTCAGTGATCCCCAGGGGAGCAGGAACCACAGTACATAAGACTCCCTGGAACTTGACTTCAGGCTGAGAACCAGCCTGGGGAAGTCCTGGCACTTTTGAGGTCACCTGGATGGAGAAGTCATTGGTGACAGGCATCATCTCTCCAAGCCTTTTAACTTATTTTCCATGGTAGTATGGTGGGCCAGGCATCAAAGACATGCTTCTGGAATGATATGAGCATATTGAGAGATTTCCCCAAACATCAGAATGGATGGGAATGGACCAGAGTGATTCCGGAACAGAGAAAACATCATGGTATAGGGAAACCTACACCAGTCAGAAAGCTGGGAGCCAGGCGCTGCCTCTCCCACCCACAAGCTGTGCGGCCTTGGGTAAGTCATTTAATTGTTGGTCAAGCAGGCCTTGGTGTTATCATCTGTAAGATATCAACACCAGTCTATTTTTTTGTTGTTGTTTTTGAGGTGCTGGGAATTGAACCCAGGGCCTCATCCATGTTAGGCAAGCACTTTACCACTGAGCTACACCTCCAGCCCAACACCAGTCTGTTTTATCTCTAAAGTCCCCTCCGTTCAAGAGCCCCTGCCTGGACTTTGGCAGCCCTGGCCGGTCTCTATCCCTATGGCCTTGACGGTTTGAACAATGACATGTGTAAAAACTGCAGATAATAGAAGGGGGAGAAAATAAGGAAGAAAAACTCACTCCTTCCCCCCGTTTCAAGAACGACTGCTCACAATTGTGCACATCTGGCACGCCTCAATGGCAATCGTTTGCAAGGTTCAAAAACCTTGAACCTTGAAAGTGAAACAAGGAGCTTTATCTTCAAAAGGAAAATTAAAGACCCGGAGTACGCCACTTGGGACCTTTTTATTCTACCTGGATAATGGCGGGTATTATGACTCTGCGCAGCAGTATGTTTTTATGAATAGGCTAACACATACCCTTAGGCTATAAAAGTAGTGCTTTAGGATATAACATGTTGATTCAGATACAAAATAAAATACTGTTTGTATTATGGGCTTTTAATGAAAAGTCTAAAAACATGCCTATTTAACGAATTTCGGTGTTTTTTTTTTTATAGGGCCTGCCTAAAAACGCCTGCTTTTAAAAAAAAAAAGGCAACTATGGGTGGCCTCACACCTAGAAGTGGCACAAGAATCCTTTGTCAGGCCATGTATCTTAATTTTTGGTATGGAAAATGTGGTCACCATAATTATAACCCAGAGAAAGTAAAGGGTTTTTAAAAGTCCGTGCAGGAGGGGAGTAAGAGTTCATTAGCATTCAATAAAACTATAATTTAACCAGCTTTTAGGTATGTAGTAATCAGCATTAAAATTACAGCACTGCAGTTTTCTAGTTTACGTATGGTTATTTGTCGAAGTATCTTATTTTCTTCAGGAGGCCTAAGTTACCGAAGAACAAAGGCCGCGATACCTCCATCCCCGTAACCACAACCAAACCTGGTGCTTGGTTTTTTTTGTTGTTGTTGTGTTGTTCAATGAACCAAAGAATCTTTCAGGAAAAAAAAAATCACTCAAGAAACAGGTCAGAGTCAGAAGAAAGCAATGCATAACTTGTTTAGAAACTATTCTCTTAGGCTTAAAGGTATTTCGAATATATCCTTTAAGAGGCTCACGGATGGGCAAGGTTCATCTGCACAGGTTCTGAAATGAGACGTAGCCAAGCGAAGAGTCAATACTAATTAACTATTGATAAAAAAAAGAGGAGGGAGAAAGTTGGATGGTCTCATTGAGGCAGGTGGGTATTCAAACCTGCTTCCTGATGGAGAGGCATCCTTGGGGCCGACCCATCCTGGAGGAGGACACACAACCTGGTGCTTCTCTCTCCATGGTCTTTTTGGCTTTGAAATGAAAAGATCAAAGCCAACGGAGTCCATGGAAAATTAATGAGCGCCCAATACTGCATGCAGTTAATATGCTTAGTTAACTCAGGCAGCAAGAAAGAACAACAGGGCCCTTTATCACCCAGGCTGAAACGCAAAAGCCGTTACATGTGATTTTTATTTGTTAATTAAAAATAAATAAAAAATTAAAAAATATTTAATTAAAAAAAAAGTCTTCCAGGAAGGCTGGGGTTAGAGTGGGGGAGCAACAGACCTAAAGTTTCCATACTCGGAAGCATCATAGCTATGGTTTCTGTGCTCGGATTTTCTGAGTCTCTTGGATTTCTGACTTCTGCGTTAGAACTTTTCCCCCTCTAGCCAAGAATCTGTTTCCTCTAACCGTGACTCTGTGTCGGAAATGCCCACTATTTTAGCATCGAGCTCTATCTCCCCAATTGTATCTCACCGCCAGAAGTGGTAAAACGCCTTCTCTCTTCTTCACATGTTTTGATTTCTTGGAACAGAAAATAGGATGATTTCTGCACAGGTGAGGGACAAATATTTTCCTGAAATAGATGAAGTTGTGGTTTGTTGACATGTGGCTGCCAAATATATTTATGGGTTGAAACCGATTTCAGTGTGCACCTTGGGGCTTGGGTCCTTGGAAGGATGCTGGAATGGCAAAGGCCTGGCCTACAGAGTGCCACCTGACTCAAGCCACCCCTGTCCCTTCCTCTTTGGGCCTTCCTTGACACGCCACTCACTTTCTGGGGGAAATGCTCGTACCTGCAGCTAGTGGCTTTCAGGACTCAGAGCTAGTCCAGAGCTCAGCACTGTCTGCCGAGAACTCACTACGTGGGGTCTGTTTCTGTTACCACCTTCTGCTGCAATCTGTCCTGCTTAAAATGCCCAGGGTGCAACTGAATGCCACACCAGTCCCATGTTCTGTTCGCAGGGAAGTTCCCGTAGTGCGGCCCCCTGAAAGGAGAGTGTCTGGGGGACATGAGTCACCTCCTTGGTTAGCTTTTTGTATGTTTACATCTAATAAATCAGAGAATACCACAAACAGAGATGAAGAAAAAGGAAGAAAGGAAGAGGGAGGGAAGAAGGAGGAAGGAAGGAAGGAAGGAAGGAAGGAAGGAAGGAAAGAAGTAAGTAAGGAAGGAAAGAAAGAAGTAAGGAAGGAAAGAAAGAAGGAAGGAAGGAAATAGGTAAAAAGTTTTTTAAGAGCTTGGTGTGGTGACGAATGCCTGTAATCCCAGTACTTGCGAGGGTGAGACAGGAGAATTGTAAATTTGAGGCCAGTCTCAGCAACTTAGTGAGACCTTGTTTCAAAATAAAAAATAAAACAGGGCTAGGGGTGCAGCTCAGAGGTAGAACGCCCCTGGGTTCAATCCTCAGTACCAAAAAAAAAAAGCTTCTGTAAGATAATGTAATATTCAATCTCTCATCCTCGTCCTTCTCTAACCATCTCAAAATATTTTAAATTGAGATGAAAACCATTATTAGTTAGCCTGAGAAATCATTCTTTTGTTGGCAAATGGGGGTGAAGGGTAGGAAAGAAATACAAAACAAGCAAAATCGAGGATTAAATTGGTCTGTCTTCCTCAAACTGGTACAAGATTTTCTCCATGGAAAATTTTTTTTCTTTTTTTTTTTGTGCTGGGGATTGAACCCAAGGGCTGAGTTACATCCCCAACCATATTTTATTTTGAAATAGGGTCTAAGTTGCTGAGGCTGGCCTCCAGCCTGCGATTCTCTTGTCTCAGCCTCCCAACCACTGGGATTACAGGCATGTGCCACCATGTCTGACTTCTTTGTTTTTTTTTAATATTGTGTCATAGTCACGTCTGCTTTCCTAACACAGAGAAGTAGTTGCGGATTGAGGAAAAGACATTAAAGAAAGGTTTAGCATGATGATGTCACACACGCAGACACTGACACAGAGACACATATGCAATATGTACACATAGACAGACACACACACACACACCTACACTCTCATTGCATGTCATAGTGAGGCTCGGCCCACTTCTGTGGTATGGGTGGCAGAATCTCTTATCTCCTCAACCCCCTCATCATCAAGAAAACCTTGACATGTCCAACCACACACATGGGGTAAATATGGCAGAAAGGATCAAAACCTTAACAACAAACCACACACACACACACACACACACACACACACACACACACACACACACGGGTCTTTCAAGAAGCACACACCTGACTGTTTTCAGACATGCTCCTGTTTTGTTTGTTTGGGTTTATTTTTGCTTTCGTTCCGCAGAAAGCCTCACAGATATGATGGGGTGATTTTGTTCTGTATAAACCTCACCTCCCTAAATTCTTAGAATGTAGACACATACCACTACCGGTATTCTTAGAGTTAGAGTCACACCGCCTCCCACACCAAACAGAGAGCCTGCATTTCATTAGAATCCCTACTTTTAGTTGTGTGCAGGTTTTTCTGTATGCCACAGGAAACCAAATATGAGGCTTCTGAAATGTTCTCAGTGGCCGGCAGGACAAGGGCTGACTTACATTCTAAAAGGGGCAGTCAGAGCTGACCCCTTACATTTTGTGAAATAAAGATTTTAGAGACTTTGTCAGGTGTCCAGATTTACTCAGGATAACAGATCCTGTCCAATGCAGTGTGTGTGTGTGCGTGTGTGTGTGTGTGTGTGTGTGTGTGTGTGTGTAAGAGAGAAAGAGAGATAC
>PVJS01045205.1:0-16331 GCA_004027185.1 Glis glis
TGTTGGCGAGGATGTGGGGAAATTGGGACTCTTCTACACTGTTGGTGGGATTGCAAACTAGTTCAACCACTGTGGAGATCAGTGTGGAGAATCCTCAGAAAACTGGGAATGGATCTACCATATGATCCAGCTATACCACTACTGGGTATCATACCAAAGGGATTGAAACTAGAAAACAACAGTAATATATGCATACCCAAAAGAGTAACTTTGGAAGAAGTTTAGCAGTTTCTTCAAAACTAAGAATTGCTTATTACCATTCTATTCAGCAATTATACTCCTTGATATTTACCTAAATCAGTTGAAAAACTCCTTATGTCCACACAAAAATTCGCAAAAAAAAAATGTTTATAGCAGGATGCATGGATGGAAGGAAGGAAGGAAGGAAGGAAGGAAGGAAGGAAGGAAATGGAAATTTAAAAAGACAGGCCTTTGGGAAACATGAAAATAAAATCTGAAACTTAGGAGACTAACCAACAAAAAAATTTTCATAAAAATAATGTAATTTTTCATCATCAATGTTCACATAAAAATATTTGATTTCATTATCGAAAATTTCAAGGGAGGAAAAAAATGCATTTTTAAGTAATTCTCACTGCAGTCGCTGAGACAAGATTTTAGGCAAAGTGCTTCCAGAAGCAAGCTGTCTTCATTCATCAATGCTTCCTGAATTTAAACACGTCTTCACTTCATAGCTGCCCCTTTTTCTCAGTCAAGCCTGTGATCTGCAGCACTTGTTTCTCTAATAAGCCCAGTGAAGCAGAAAAACCAAAGCTTCCGCGAGTCACCAGCATGGCGCCCTCTTCTGCTCGGATTCACATTGGGGGGCAGTGCTCAGGACCTCCCGAGTGCCTGGCAATGTGTTCCCTGCCCTTCGTTTACATTGCCTTAAGTATTCATCTGACTTAGTTCACAGAAGCTCCAGGAGCTACCTGCTTTTCCATTTTGTATTTATTTTTTTACTTATTTTTATGTGTTGGGGGGGTTACTGGGGATTGAACCAGGGGCATTCTACCTCCAAGCTACACCCCTAGCCCCATTTATTATTTTTTATTTAGAAACAGGGTCTTGCTAAGTTACCAGCGCTGACCTCGAACCTGTGATCCTCCTGTCTCAGCCTCCCAAGTACTGAGATTACAGGTGTGTACCACTGTGCCCAGTGCTTTTCCTTATTTTAGAACAGGAAGATAAAGCTCAGAGTGGCTGAGTCACTTGCCCAAGGTCACACGGCAAACGAATGGCAAGACACAGGTTTGCACTCAGGCCTCTCAGAGTCCAAAAAGACCAGGATTATTAACAGATGCTCTGCCCAGAGTGGTGCAGACCACTGCAGCTGACTGGCCAAAGCAAGTTTCCTACGTTGTGTGATTCAAAGAGGGTGAAGGAGTAAAATTCCACAGGAGCCCACAGGGGTGAGAAATGGAATGCCTGTGAGCTATCTGAATACCTGTCATACTAGGGCTGAATCTGACATGGTTCAATTAACATAATGTGCTGGATTTGCTGGCCAAAATGATATTTTTTCAAATAGCTCCATAAAACAACAGCATTGCCACCTATTTTTAAATCCTCACTAATTTCCCCTGGAAGTGCCATAATAATCCTAAGCTATTATTTGCTTTTTAAGGAATTCAATGAGTTTAGAGTCTGTGATCTAGGTGGAATCACTTGTTGATTGTATTTTTTAGATGAATTATGAGTATGGGGCTCCAAGAAAAATACAGCAATAGTCGATTGGGAGCTTCCCTCACAGAGAGAGAGAGAGAGAGCAAAGAGATAGGTTCTGCTTATGGAATTCTTAACATACTCATAATAACAAGGAAGACAGAATTCCTCCCAAAATTGCCTACAGGATGACTGCACCACACTCAACAGTGAAGAAGAAGAAAAAAAAGGAAACCCTTGGATCAAATTTAACAAAGAACCCCTTCATACTCCTATCTATGCATCAAGATCCTTGGGCAGAGGGTTCCCCAATTTCTAAGAACAATCTGCCAGGGCAACTCTTGGCTCCTCTATGATAATGATATAAAGTAGATAGAACAAGAGTTGTCAAATGAGTTATGGAGAAATTTAGAAATTCATTATCACTTACATGGTTAGCTAAGCTTTGCTCAGGTGGAGTGGAGGTAGGGAGCCCCCCTCAAAGGAAAACTAAGCAGAGGGAGAGAGATGAATTTAAGAGGAGACTGTATAGATCTAGCCCTAATGTAGCCATGGAGTCCCCAAGGCTCAGTCTCTACAGGGCCCAGACACATTTAAAGAAGAGGAGGTCAATGGCAAAAATACTTGAAAATAAATTCAATTCTGCATTATTAGTTTTCAAAGGGACGTTAAAGAGAGCCACATCCTAAAAACTCTGGCCTGTCCAAATTTTCTTGTAGTCATGAGATACTGAAGAGACTCTAAGTTATCAAAATCTCCAAATTCCCTTCTCAGGCCACACCCATAAGGCATTGCACCCCCACCCCTTCCCTAACTACATAGATTGGTAGCTTCCTTTAGAGCAAGAAATCATCTTTCCTCTCCAAGAGAAAGGAGGAGGGAGAAACAGAGTTTCAAGGCAGAGGGAGGCTGGAACATTCACATGAGCTTAAAACTACTGGGATAATGCAGATGTAAAGGGGCTGTGCAATGGGCCAAAGCAATCACTGTCACACTTGACGACATTCATCCAGGAAGAATCACGAGAGGGTTGAGAAAAGGAGGGGCGCGATGGGCCAATCCAGGAAAGAGGAGATGCCACTAGGCAATCAGGCTGGCCCCAGAAAGTCTTCCACTACTGCACATAGACGAGGCTGGACGTGGCCACGCATGGGAAACTGTCACTCAGTGTAATTCAGGTAAGTAATATGGGCAGAACCATAATAGGAATGACAGCTGTGAGCTCCTGAGTGCTAACTGTCCATGAGGGCCTGGGCTGAGTGCTGCACAGAGAGCATGCCATCTATGCTTCCTACAGCCTTAGCACCAGCACGGTTTGGGTGGGTGACCTTCTAGAAATGTATGGTCTCCACCCACCTCCATTCCTAATTCTTCCAAGCTACATTATTTTCTCTCTCAAACTCTACTCCTATTCTGGCAAAAAAAAAAAAAACATGGCCCACAATTCCAGGCTTGAAAGTCCTGATGTCTTACTTCAATAGTGTCATTCCAGAAAGTTCCCATGCCAGTGCTCAGGCAGTGAGCAAGCTGGTAGCCCACACAGTCCCTAGAATTCTGAAACAACCACTCTGTGTGCTAAGGGATTCCTAAACACACACCCACACGCACGTGCATGCACACACACATACACATACACACAGGCATGCATGCACAGCAGAAGGATTTGTCACAAACATTTAAAGACTGGAAGACGTAGGCTGGGCTCCCCAGCTATCACACCTCCCTCTTCCCTCAAGCGATTAGTCATGCAGGAGGAAAAACATCTTAGTTATATTTACTTCTCTTCTGACTACACAGCAACCCAAGCCAAGGGTGCTTTGTTTGTATTAAACTAAAAATACAGAGAATGATTGATGGGGAATTTAATTGCCATTGTCAGCGATTACAAACTCACTTTCTTCTTTAAGCCTTCTCTCCCTTTTTTTACTCTTTGGGGGAGATAGCAGGTTCCTGGAGGAAGAAAGCTATTGCATCCAATCTGCCAGCTCCTTATTCTTAAAGAACATTCTTGTGCATTGTTTGGTAATGCATTCTTATGGTAGAATCACATAAGCATGCACAGAGATGCATGCTAAGAATTAGTGTAAAAGTAGGATCCCCTTTAGGAATTTCTCTTAAGAAGGCATGCATAGATACTTTTTTTGCATGTGTCTTGACACATGCAAAATGAAAAAAGTAAAAAACTATTTTTGTAAAATTTTTATGTTTCATATCTGTATATTTATATACACATATATATACACATACTCATGGACACAAAGAATTCAGTTTTTTCTTTGCACCTATTTGCATTTTTTAGCTTTTTTTTTTTTTACAAACGACAAGCATTAGGTTGATTATCAGTGTAATGTGTTTCTTTTCAGCCACACAGGGCAATGGTTTACTCTGAAAGGAACATGTAGACTATATTCTCATGGGCTAATGAACTGGAAGTATCCTTAAGATGCATGAACCAGAATTCCAGTTATCAAATTATACAGAAGTTTCACCTCCTTTCTTCCAGGAAGGAAGAGAAGCAAGAGGCTGAGTGAAGTGAAAATATCTCTGGTCTTAAAGTCCCATCACTGGCCTAGGGTCCTCTGTTGCTGCCAGCAGATGGTCCTGGACAAGCTACCAACCTTTCGGGGCCTCCAAATGCCCAGGTGTCCAGCAGTGGACTGGGCCGATGCCTGTGAAGGTTCACCCCGGACCCAAGCTCCCAAGCTCAGGCAGTTCTGGGTGTCCACATTGCCTCGTTAGCACAGCACTGCCCGGGGACTGTCCCCTCACATCTGAACCCAGTTAGCTTGGTCCCCTATGAGTCACATAAAAGGACTTAGAAGGGGTGCTTTGAGGATAGAAAGAGATGATTTTGCAAGTGCCCATCATTTCTCCTCCACACCAATGCCCATGACAAGGGTAAGACCAGAGTTGGCAGAGGACTTTAGCTTGCCAGTTTTGTTGGGGATGAGCAGGGCTGCATGCTTGGTTCTTACTTTCTGTACTGATGAAAATTCTGCCAATATTACTCCATCACAGACTGAATCAAACAGCAACTTAGAGCCGGGCATGGTGGCGCACGCTTGTAATCCCAGTACTTTGGGAGGCGGAGACCGGAGGATCTGGGTTCGCGGCCAGCCTCAGCGCTCTCTCTCTCTCTCTCTCTCTCTCTCCTCTCTCTCTCTCTATCTTTCTCTCTCTCCTTAGTAAGGCCCTCCGCAACTTCGTGAGACCCGGTTTCAAAATAAAGTATAAAAAATAGGGCCGGAGGCGTAGCACGGAGGTAGAACGCCCCTGGGTTCAATCCCCGGTACTGAAAAAAAAAAAAAACAGCAACTTAGGTTTCACTCCACACAGGCAACTTCTTATCTCTCCCAGCAATGCAGTCACATTCCACTGCCCCTGGGAAGATGGCTGCAACCCTAATGCAAGGCAGCTGGGGTTATGGCTCAGAAAGCAGATAAGCAGCATTGCTGAGGAACTCCATGCATCTTTAGACTTCTTAGAGCAGAGAAATTTGTCCTCTGCCTCCTCTGCCCCAGCCACAGAGCAACTGCCCTGCTTCCCTCTCCACACCGCCCAGCTCCTGCCTGTCTATGAAGGGCCTCCCGCTCTTTCCCCACCATCTGCATGGCCAGAAGTTGGAAGTCAAGGAGAGAAGTCAGAGGCCACTGGAGCCAAAGACCTTTCTCTATGTCTTGGGGGATCAATCTGGAAGCATCACCCTGGGTCCCAGCTCTACTGCAGTGCTTACATAAACATGCTTTGTGCAAACAAGGAGAAACAGCACCCACAGATTCCACCTGGGCCTCTTGGCCTCTCGGCAGAGTGAAAGCACCCAGGCGTAACAAGCACTGGTTGCTTTAAAGAACTCAGGAAAGGAAAGGAGATGGCTTCTTCTCCTGCAAGCCAAGAAGAGGTCCTGGCAATGACACTCCCAGATCAGATCCAACAGTCACCCCATGAGTGCTGCTCCCCCAAACTACATGCTGTGCCAAAGACAGCTGGTTCCTTGGGCACTGGACAATGAACAGGATGTCAAAGGGTCCTCATTTGATGGTCAGGAAATGTTAGCCAGAGGTCGTGAGGTCACACCCCAAGGGAAAAAGCAGGCAGATTCAGAAATGTTAACAGTGCAAATCTGCTACTCCAGTTGCTGAGTTTTATTGTGTCTTTGCTCATGCATTGGAAGTTGATCTTGTTTTTTCTTTATTTCCCACAATTTCCTACAGTTCATTTTATCATTCATAATACTCCACAAAATGCCCCACCACCATAATTTTTGTTTTCGTTTGTTTTTATGGTACTGGGGATTAAACCCAGGGGCATTCTACCTCTGAGCTACACCCCCAGCTCTATTTTATTTATTTACTTACTTATTTGTTTGTTTGTTTATTGGTACTTGGGACTGAATCCAGAGGCATTCTATCTGAGCTACACCCCTAGCCCTATTTTATTATTTTGAAACAGGGTCTAGCTAATTTGCTGAGGGTCTCGCTAAATTGTTGAGGCTAGCCTGGAACCTATGATCCTCCTGCCTCAGCCTCCTGAGTACTAGGATTATAGGCATGCGCCACTACTCCCACATACCACCATAATTATACTCTTACTCTTCCCCTATATGAACAAAGCTTTCTCTCTACCTGTCTAAATTTTGCTGTTGCTTTTGTTCAGCCATAATCACCATCTCCCAGTAATTCACCAACATGACAGACACAAAGGGACAGAGAAGAGAATGTAGGTTCTCTAGGCCTTTCAGGGGAAAATGGGGTTGTTCCTTTGGTCACATGTATGTGCATCTACAAGAAGGGTGATATTAAGACTTGAAGGCAATGGGTGTTGTTCAAAAAGGAATGCCCCCCCAAATGTTACCATGGCAATACTAGAAGAGTCTACAGTGTAACCCAGCATGCTATGGCATTGTTGTAAACAAGCAAGTGAAGGGCAGGATTCTTGCCAAGAGAATTAATGTGTATATTAAGCATATTAAACAGTCTAAGAGTCGAGATAGCTTCCTGAAACTAATAAAGAAAGCTATTGGGAAAGGAAATTATTATAAAAAGAAGGAAGCCAAAGAGAAAGGGACCTGGGTTCAAATGAAGTGCCAGCCTGCTCCACCCAAAGGACACTTTGTGAGAACCAGTGGAAAATAGTCTATTCTCCATGAATTCATGGCATAATCAGTGTAAAAAAAATAATAAAAGACCCCTGGACTGTAAATATGATTTTCTTAATTGAGTTGAAGTGTTATATCCCCTCACCCAAAGAAATATTTAAAAGCAGAAAGAAAAGAAAAGAAAAAAATTCTGCTATCGATGAATTCACCTGAGAATAGAGAACTCACTTCAGAACCTGCTCCTGACTTCAGGACTGCACATAAATTTGGTGACACGTTGTCCTCTGACCTCACTACAAATTGATGAGATACCATTTGGTCATCTCTTATATCCTTGTCCTGTGTGATTCTGTAACTCTAGTTTTATCCCTTCTCTCCAGCTTTCTTCTCAAGTAGACTTATTTTTCATTGTGCATCACAGAATAATTTGTACATAGTAAATTATTTAAAATATTTATTTACCATACTGAAATGTCATTTTTACCTATCAATTTCACAAAGCCAAAAAATTCTAAACATGGCCACCCCAACAAGGGTGAAGTCACAGACTAATAGAAGTCAAAATTCGAGTGAATATTGGTGAAAAGTTTTTAGATATAATTTATGAAGGAATGATATGGGATATCTAGAAAAACAAGACCTCAAGCATTGGGTTCTCCGGCCTCACCCAGTTTCCACCCAGGAATCCCCACTGGGCCCAAGGCACTGGCTTGTGTGCACATATAGTGAAAGATGAAATGCCTCTCTTTAATACCTTGGCGCCCCATGAGACCCCAGAACCTCAGCACAGCCCTAAGGGGAAGAAAGTTCAGGAGAGGCAGAAGAAAATTTTCCACTTTCCCAGTAGGAAGAGGCTGAGCATCAAAATTCCATTGAATTATGGAAAACAGAGTTGCAAGCTCTCTTGCAGGCTGGGTTTGGGAACTGACCCACATTCTTTGTCATGACACTTGGTATCAGACCATAAATTTTATTTCTTCCAATCTGACCCTTCAGTGAAAAGAGTCATTTTGCCTCTCAAAGCTGAAACCCCTGTTTTATTTCTTTTCAACTACCAGAGCAGAGTTAAACTATTGTCACAGGCACTCTCAGGCACAATCCACACGGCAGCACGTGAAAGAGCAGCCATTCGCACACAGAGATGATGGTTGGGAGACTAATACAGAGCTCAGGTTGGAGGTGGGTGTCCCATGCTGGACTGAAGAGAGGAGGTAAGAAAGATGAAAGGTAGTGGCTCAGTCAGAACCAAAATAACACCCAACCCATGGTCCTGGAAGTCTACCCAGGCAACTCAAAGAATGCTGCGATAAATTATATGCACGTCTCCACTGCCCCCAAACCACCAGCCCTGTGCAGCTCAGCAGCACCCTTGGAGTGCAAAGGCTGTCAGCCTGCAGGCATGGCTCCTCTCCACCAGGCTCCAGGGAGGAGCCCCTGCTTGAGGCGGGAGGTTGAGCAGAAAGGCCATGAAGATGGTAAAAGCACACAAGATCACACCCAAGACCAGAAGGAGGCCAGGCAGGTGATATCAAATGCTCCTAATATTTCAAGTTACTGGGTAGAGAAAGGGACCAGCTGCCCAGCTCTTGCTGTCCTCAGCCTGCATCCTCCTTTCTAACATTTACCAAACTGGATCACTCCCATTTATTAAGTTCCTAATTTCTCTCTGATAATGATTTTTCCCTTTTCACCCAATTTCTGCCTTTCCTCAAGGAAAAAAAAAAAAGCTCCATCAACACAGAAAAACCTTGGCCAGTTTTTCCCCACTTGGCTAATTAATACATGGAAAAATGTTCAACAGCATTAGAAATCAGGGAGATGCAAATCAAAACTCCACTGAGATTCCATCTAACCCCAATCAGAATGGCAATCACCAAGAAGTCAAACAATAAATACTGGCGAGAATATGGGGAAATAGGAACACTATTACACTGTTGGTGGGATTGCAAATTAGTGCAGCCACTATGAAGATCAGTGTGGAGATTCCTCAGAAAATTGGGAATGGGTTCACCATATGATCCAGCTATACCACTCCTGGGTATCTTTCCATAGGGACTGAAATCAGAATATTATAGTAGTATATGCATATCCATGTTTATAGCAGCACAATTCACATAGCCAGTCATAGAAAGTGAAGGGTCATATGTTTTCTCTCATATGTGAAAGCTAGGGAGTAATCAGGATACAAGAGGGGCATTAGATAAAGGAGAAGAAACCCCAGTGAAGTGAGGGAGGTGGTCTAGGGGAAGGGGGAGGGAGAGGAAGAATCAATGGGGAAGGTGGGGGGAATGGAGCCAGGAGACAGCCCAGCAAGTGCTGTGTGCATGCATGTCACTATCACTATGAACTATATTATTATGTGGGAGTATAATGCACCAATAAAAGTATTTTAAAAAGAAGATAGACAAATATTTTGATTAAGAGAATGTAAGGCTGGGCATGGTGGTGCACACCTGTAATCCCAGTATTTGGGAGGCTGAGATAGGAGGATCCCAGGTTCGAGGCCAGCCTCAGCAATTTAGCAAGGCCCTCTGCCACTTAGTGGGCCCTGTTTCAAAATAAAAAATAAAAAGGGCTGGGGGTAGGATGCACCTGGGTTCAACCCCCAGTACCAAAAAAAAAAAAGAGAGAGAGAGAATGTGATGCTCCAGGGCAAATGTAAATTAACCAACACACACTATTGTATACAGTTACAGTCATCCAAATTTTTTAAATAAAAATGCAGGCATTTTTGACACCTATATGAACCAAGCACTGTGCTAATAAGCCATTTACATGCATTAGCTCATTAATTCTCACAGACACTTTGTTAGATAGTAATACTATTATCCCTACTTGACAGATGGGGAAACAGAGTCTCAAACAACAGAGCTGGACCTAGGATTTGAACTCACTTCTGGCACTCTCTAAAGTTTCAGCTCTTTCCCCCCAGCATACTTTGAGAACATTTTCAATAAACTCATCTGTTTCCCAAACAACCAGTCTCTCACACCATTTTTCTGAGCATTCGTTGGACTAGGTTTGCAACTGGCGGACAGATACATACATGCCCACCTTTCGATGCCATCTTCTTCTACTGATGCCTTCCCTCCAGGCTGAGACTCCTCCCCGTCCTACTCTCACTAGACAAGGAACAAAATCAGCCCTGTGCCCTATTGGTTTTTCAGAAAGATCCCTCCTTTCACACTTGGAAGGACAAAGAAACCCTGAATGATCTTTCGACAAGAAACATATCTATTCCCATCCCATACTGGCGCCCCAAACACAAGCCAGAAGCCAGACCAGCCTGGCGGGGTGAGTTGCTTAGCAACTGCAATTGCATATCCCTGTATCCCAGAGGCAAATGCTTCTGCCTTGAGGTGTTTGGGGACATAATTCTTAATGGCACAGTTCCTTCCTGGAATCCCTCTGAATGTTTGGGGCTAGAGAGAAGATCCTCATTATCTCATCTCCCTCTAGGGTGGAACATCACCTGTCCCTTAGAGACCAGCCTTATTAAACCATCAATTCCCACCTGTACCTAAGGCTTCAAGCTATTTCCTCTCCTGGGTTTTTAATTAAGTCATTTTGGGAGTATATAAGATGGGGCTCACCAAATAATATCAGCTAGTAAATTAAGGGTTCAACTTCTCAGCACTAGCCCATTAGCCCTGTGGGACAGAGCAAATCATCTCATCCTCATCTTGAACTGGCTTCCTGAAGCATCCTCGTGTGTAAGTCAGTCCTTCCTGATGTGGAGGGACAATAGCTAAAGAGAAAGGGATGGGGGTTCGATTTGTTGGGCCTTCCTGAGTGTATCCATATCTAGGTGCCTCACCTATACTCTCCTGTCCAGTCCTGGCAACAGTCCTGAAAGGTGACCTCATCTTACATTTGAGGATACTGAAACCCAGAGCAAGACTAAGGAACTCTACCAAAATGCAAAGAATTTTCAATTCTGGTGTGATTTCATTACAAACCCCATCCATGTTTATTCCACACCATTATGCTGTTCCTTATGGGTATCTAGAAAATTCTCAACAAGCAATGAAAGGGTAGGGAGACAGTTTTCTTTTTTTTTAATATGTTTTTATTGGTGCATTGTAGTCTCACATCACAATGAGTATTAGTTTGGTGTTAACATACATGCACACAGCTCTTGGTGTCTCCCCCTCCTTCCCCCCACATGTAGCACTGAGAATGATGTTGGTATAATCTAATATGTACACATTGTTTATGATAGTAATTCCATAGATTCACTTCTTTCTTGCCCTTCCCCTTCCCTTGTACCCCTTCCCTTGCACCACTGGGGGTTCTCCTTGTCATTGGAGTCCCTTTTGTGTCCCCACTATTCCCTAGGTTGCGCATATTAATGAAAACATATGTCCCTTCTTTTTTGTGATTGGCTAATCTCACTTAACATAATGTTCTCCAGATCTTTCCATTTTCTTGCAAATGCTATTATTTTGTTCTTCTTTATTGCTGAGTAGAATTCCATTGTGTGTATTTCCCATTTCAATTTTACATAGGATGGTCACAGCAGGCCTCACTAGGTAGATGACACATGAGCAAAGACTTGAAGGATGGGCAGGCATTAGGCATGGGGACGAATGAGGGACGAGCATTGCAGGGAGAGGGAACAGGCAGGGCAAGGTGCTAAGGCTTGACTGTCTGGATGGGTCTCAGCGGGGAGGCTGGGATGCGCTGGAGCAGAAGGAGCACCAGGGACAGGTAGATGAGGTCAGAGCCGTAATGGTGGTCAGACTCCATAGGAGTGAAAAGAAGGGAGGCCCTGGTCTGCACTATATAACTCCAAAGAGAGTCTCAGTCAGGCATGGTGGTGCAAGCCTATAATCCCAGTACTTGAGAGGCTGAGACAAGAGGATCACAGGTTCGAGGCCAGCCTGAGCAACTTAACAAGACTGTCGGTAACTTAGTGAGACCATGTTTTAAAATAAAAATTAAAAAAAAGATCTGGAGGTGTAGTTTGGAGGTAGATGCCCTGGGGTTCAATCTCCAGCACCAAAAAAAAAAAAAAAATAGGAGAAGATGGAGGAGGAGGAAAAGGAAGAGGAAGAGGAAGAGGAGTCCCCCAGCTTCTCACTCACTTTAACAAAGATCTAAACTATTATCTACTAATTACTCAGGGAGGTAAAGAGGAAGAGAAGTCCCCAAGAGTACTGAGAGCTACTTTGCTGAATATCCCTTCATAAAACTAGCTCATCTGTTTTTCTAGGGGAGCAAAGAGGTGTTAGTGGGGCTGGGACTGCAAACCTGCATCTCTTCATTTAATATCTTGGATGGGACATAAGCAATTTTAGAACAACTATTTCACCACAGCTCACTATTATACATTATTTCATCTCATCAAACAGGGGCAAACATTTTTCAAGTATACATTTTTTCACCTCAATCATAAATCTGTTTAGTCTATGATCAACCCCCAGTGAGCTAAGCTATCCATTCACATTTGTCTTGGGTTTGTCATTATTCTTCAAAATATGCACCATTTCTGGAATCAGTATGCAGGGAAATGGACTTTTTATATACTTTTATTGGAGCATTATAGTCTCACATCATAATGTAGTTCATAGTGATAGTGACGTGACATACATGCCCATAGCACTTGGTGAGCTTTTATTAGATAATTCTTAACACATAAGGCAGGACTGCTGTAGCTGTACTTTTCATTTTTAAGTAAATATTAGTATTTATGTAGCATACATAAAGTATAAAAGCCATAAGTACACAGCTCAATGAATTTTTCCAAAGTGAACAAATCACATAACCACCATCTATCTCAAGCAATAAAACATCTCTAGCTCCTCAAAAATTTACTTCATACCCTTAAGTTATTACCTCCCCGAAAGGTACTCACTACTCAAGCTTCTATCATCAATTTTGCTTATTTCAGCAATTTAAATGAATGAAATTCTGTAGTATTGTTCTCTTTGTATCCTTCTTCTTTACTTCAAAATAATTTCTGATATTCATCCAAGTTTCTATATGAACATTCATTATTCACTTCATTGCTCTACAGTATGACCATTATATGAATATAAAATCCATTTACCTATTCTACTGTTGGGTGGTTTTCCAGTTCTTGGTAATTACAAAGAAAGCTGCTGTGACCATACTTGTATATACCTTTGGCAAACAAACATAAGTATTTCTACCAGGTATCCATCTATAAGTAGAATTGCTAACACACAGTATATCTTTGTTTACCTGTTCTAGATACTGCCAGAAAACTCTCCAACGTGGTTGTACCAATTTACACTCCCACCAACAATGCGTAAGAGTCTTTTTTAGAGGTTACCACATTCATTTATCCAGTCATACAGAATTTATGTATGAATATAATATGACTTGAAATATTATGATGCTGGACACTCTTTCTTTGAGAAGTCACAGTCTAAAGTCAGAAGACAAACACATTTAAACAAACTGCAATTCAATATTAGAGTTCTGCCTGATGCGAGACTGTTGGGACGAGACTGTTGGGACCGATTATCAGAGAATAATTGCAGCTTACATTTTTAGGGAAGGTTAGGGGAGGCTGAGATATTGACAATCAAACTAGACCCCCAAGATCAAAGGGTTTTGATGGGTGAAAAAAAATGGGTGGGCATTCTAAGCAGAGTAAATCCCTGGGAAAAATTGAATGTCTGATGGGTTCAATGTTGTGTCAAGAGGCTTTCTCTTTGGAATATTTCATTAATATAGCTATTGGATAAAGTAGATACCTACCCTGCTGCTAGTAAGACAAACAGAAAGGCAACCTTCCCTGTGACAGTGAAATGGATTTCAACCTCAACAGGTGCAGTAGTCTCTGAGTGGCTAAACATGTTGGCTAAAGGATGCCTTAAAAACATTCAGACATCAACCGGGCGTGGTGGTGCACACTGGTAATCCCAGTTCTTGAGAGGCTGAGACAGGAGGATCGCAGGTTTGAGGGCAGCCTCAGCAAGTAGTGAGACTCTCATCAACCTAGCAAGACCCTGTTTCAAAATAAGAATAAAACAGGGCTGGGGGTGTAGCTTGGAGGTAGAATGCCCCAGGGTTCAATCCCTAGTGCCACAAAAAAAAACATTCAGACATCAAAATATGGTCCAGGCCGGGCGTGGTGGCACACGCTCGTAATCCCAGTACTTTGGGAGGCGTAGACTGGAGGATCCAGGTTCGCGGCCAGCCTCAGCTCTCTCTCTCTCTCTCTATCTAGTGAGGCCCTCCGCAACTTCGTGAGACCCGGTTTCAAAATAAAGTATAAAAAAATAGGGCCGGGGGTGTAGCGCGGAGGTAGAACGCCCCTCAGTTCAATCCCCGGTACCGCAAAAAAAAAAAAGGTCCAAATAAAGTAATTGCAATTGACAGTAATTGCAATTGACAGATAGTTGCCAGTATATAGCAGGCTATAAGAAACATTACCCAATAAGTCCATTCATTCAGCCGTGTAAGACTGTATTTTAAAATTAACAGAGCCTATTGAATATATCAAAACACAAGTTGGTCGTCCAACACTTGGTTGGCCAAGTGGTAGTAACTCTCTCAAAATTATGTATGCCCCAAATCATTTTCTCTCAAACTTTATGGTACAGAAATATAGGGAACCAGTCATCTCTTTTTCCAGGTGCCCAAACAAAATGGAAGCTCCTAGCCATGGGGCACATTGGCCCTGTTTACAGTACCCTCTGGCATCTGTACACAAGGGAGCAGTGTGCCATTCACTGATGGACAGAGATACAGGGACACACCAGGGCCTTAAATGGTCACAGCAATATGTCAGCTCAGCTGCCTGCATGTCTGTTGGCTACACACGGCCCCACAGGTCCACTCACATGAATAATGCATCTTGGTACTTCAGGAGCTCACCCATCAGAGGGTTCAGCTCTGAAAACAACTGTGCTCTGCCTCACCAAAAGCCTGCCTGAGACTCATGGGATTAACAGAACCATACTGCCTGTCCACTCCTTACTTCCTTAAATTCTCCCAGTGGAGATAATCAGAAATCCATGGCCGTAAACCTCAGTGTTGTAGCTTCTCGCACAAGTCCCTTCACTAATCCCATCTGGGTGACAGATAACCCCTTAACTCTTAGAAAGGGGCAACAGAAGAAATAACTATGGAAGATTCCTATGTCTCTTACCATAATGTGGCCACATTGTCCATTACATTACCTAATGCCTATATAATGCTTGATACAAACAATTTTCCCTAAAAATGACAGAACTGTAGTCCTAGCAAGAGCCAGCCATGTGACGCACTGGGACTCCTTTTTGGCTTGGAGAAAATATTTGTGCTCAAATAAAATAATTCTATACCACATACACATATATAGGAAAAAAACTGAAAGACAAATCTATAGAGACAGAAAGTAGATTCGTGGCTGCCTGGGGCTGGGCGTGGGCAGGGGAAGTGACTGAAAATGGGCACAGGTTTCTTTTCTGGGTACAAGAAATGTTCTAAAATTAGATTATAGAGATGGTTGCACAACTCTGTAAATTTGCTAAAAAAAATCATTGAATTATACTCTTAAAATGAGTAAATTTAATCATATGTAAATTAGACCTCAATATAGCTGTTTTTTAAAAAAAAACATTCTGAGATAGAACATAGAAATGTGAAAGGCAAAACAATAAAACTTCTGGGAGAAAATATAGGAGAATATTGTCATGATCTTGGCATAGACAGAGATTTCTCAAACCCAATGGGAAAAGCACTAAACCAACTAAGAAAAACAATGATAAAGTGGACTTCATTAAAATTAGAATGTCTGTTAGACAAAAGGTATCATCAGACTAGCGACAAGGCAAGCCACAGGCTAGGTAGAGATCGTTAAAATACTTAGATCTGACAAAAGACTCATATCCAGAATATATTTTTTAAAATCACTCCTATGAATAAGCAAAAAGATAACCCAATTTAAGAATGAGAGCAAGAGACTTGAACAGGTAGTTCAGGAAAGAAGAGAGAGGTCCATTAGCTAATAAACACATCAGCCATTATGGTCACAGCTATCTCAGCTCTAGTTCTATGTCTCTGAGCCCTTCAATTTGTTCAATGGCTTTTATTTCATTGTTCTATGTTTTGACATTTGTAGCTGTTCGAGTCTCAACAGGAGGCAGATGGTGCAGTCACTGTAGGTGATTCAAGAAAGGTTTCTTTCTAAAGGGTCTGTTTATAAAGTCTGATTTGGGTGGTGGAAAGCAACCAGAGCAGGTGCAAGGGCCAGGTGAGGAGCAGCGGCAACGTCAACTCCCTCACCAACCAGGTGCAAAGGGATGAGGGCGGGTCCTGGGTCCTACTGGAGAGGGTCGCATGGAGAAGCTGCCTCAGGAAGAATAGTGACCACTGGTCCAGGAGCAAAATAAGCCTGGGTCAACCTCACAAGGAAGGAATATTCAGATCCCACTTTCTCCCCATGACCTCCTGGCTGGGACCTGCAGTTGGCCAAACCCAACCAGGCAGCCATCTGGGGGCAGAGAAGGCAGAGAGTGGCTCTGAAGGAGTAAAAGAAAGAGATTTGGCACACCACTGTCCAAATCCCGGAATCCCTTTTCTTTTTTCTTTTTTTTTTTTTTTTTTTTTTTTC
>PVJS01045206.1:0-16333 GCA_004027185.1 Glis glis
TGTGTGTGTGTGTGTGTGTGTGTGTGTGTGTGTGTATGTATGTATGCATATATATATGGTTTTTATTTTTGGCAGTACTGGGGATTGAACCCAGAGGCATTCTATCTCCAAGCTACACTCCCAGCCCTACTTTTTTGTTCTTTATTTTGAAACAGGGTCTCACTAAGTTGCGGAGGGCCTAAGTAGTTGAGGTTGATGCAAACCCGGATCCTCCTGTCTCAGCCTCCCAAGTACTGGGATTACAAGCATGCGCCACCACGCCCAGCTCCCGTTTTGTATATTTTAAGAGTAGTATGCAGTGCCAGGCGTGGTGGCGCACTCTTGTAATCCCAGTACTTTGGGAGGCAGAGACCGGAGGATCTGGGTTCGCGGCCAGCCTCAGCTGTCTCTCTCTCTCTCTCTCTCTCTCTCTCCCTGTCTCTCTCTCTCTCTCTCTCTCTCTGTACTTAGTGAGGCCCTCCGCAACTTCGTGAGACCTGGTTTCAAAATAAAGTATAAAAAATAGGGCCGGGGGTGTAGCGCGGAGGTAGAACGCCCTTGGGTTCAATCCCCGGTACCGCAAAAAAAAAAAAGTAGTATGCAAACTTGTTTAAAAATAAAACAGTAGATAAAACTGTGTAATTTATCTCTTCTGAAAGATTTCACAAAGCTATTATAAAAGTTCTTACATTATACTGCTCCAGATTTTTCTCTTTATTTGCCTCAGTGTCCTCCAAATCCTTATGTATAGCAGCAATCTGTCTTTTCTTATCATTAATAGCCTGATCCAAAGACTTGAGTTCCTTTTTAATCCACTTATCCCTTTCTTCTTTTGATGTAAACTGGCTTCCTCGACCCTGCTTTGCATAAAGGTCAGTTCTTTCCTGAGTAGCTTGAGCCAATCTATAGAAGACAGAGAGAATGGGTTAAAAAATAGAACAGGAAATAAGTTTAATTGCAATGAATAACATCAACTTACAAAGAAACTAATCCATGTTTAAAAGATACATTAAAAAGGACATAAGTGTAAAAAGCGAGTGCAATATAATAAAGCTTCTTGGACTAATTTGTTTATACAGTATTAATACAACTTAAAAAAATCATAATTAGGGTTGGGGATATAGCTCAGTGGTAGAGCTCTTGCCCAGCATGTGCGTTGGATTTGATCCCCAGCACCACACACGCAAATCAGAAAATAGGGCTGGGGATATTGCTCCTTGGTAAAGCATTCACCTAGCAAGAATGAGATCCTAGCACCTCAAAAATGAAAAAGAAAAAAAAATCACATTTAAGTCAGATAAATTGCCCATACCTTAAGGATTTCAGGCAGACCCAGTATTCACTCCAAGTTTGGGTTAGTAATCTAGATAATTCTAATGCCCCATCTCAGAAACTTTTAAAAATGCTCTACGTATTTAACTACATAAACATTTTCAACTCCTTACAATAAAGCCACTAAAGATGAAAAGGCAAGAAAAAACATTTGACATACTGAATATTAATATCCAGATTATACAAAACATCCCTATAAAACAGTAAGGGAAAAAACCCTCAGGAAACAATGGACAAGGAATATAAACAGGCACCTCACTAAAATGAATGTTAAGTGGTATAAAACCATAATACACTAAATCATGTGAAATCAGCAAACGTTGACAAGTAAAATCTACAGACACATACTAAAAGTTAAAACAGCATTGAATAAAAAAAGAAAGGTATAGAATGATGCATAAAGATGCCATGTGGGTAAAAAACAACAAAAACCATGATGCATGTTTTAAGAAGATTAACATTTAGCTGTTATCTTGTATAAGTTACTGTCCTCTTAGAATCTAAAGTTCACTGAATTTAAAGTGGGGTTAATGTCAATCTCCTAGGGCTTTTGAGTAGAAATAATGAAGGCAGTAGGCATACAATACCACATGACCCATAGTAGTTGTTTAACATTAGATATTTTGCTTTCAAGTGGTCATTTAACTTTTGCCCTTAATTATCACACTAGTACCTTCTTAACCCATAAATATGTAGGTTCTATAGAGGAACTATGTAGAAAGTTAGCTGTTGGCGAAAATTCCCAGACCTAGCAATTCCTCGCTCTTCTTTTTCTTTTACACTGTTGAATTTAGGTTCTGTTTCTGCCAGTTCTTTCTGTTTTTCTTCTATTTTTTCAAGCAGCTTCTGTCTTTCTTTTAATAAACGTTTCTGTAAGTAAAGCAAGATAAGCAAAAATGTGATCTATGTAAATTCTGCTTAATTTAAAGCTAGCAAAAAAAATGTTTTCTCAGGAAAAACTCATGAGAAAAGCCAACCCTGCAACATAAAACAATTTTTTAATGTAAGAAAAGATAGTAGTAAGTTGTTACTTGAACACAAATTTTAATGTGGCAAAGCTTTCACAGAACATTAAGAATGCACCCGTCAGAACTATCTTCTAGTTCTTATCTGAACGTTCATGTCTTTCAGGTTTTTAGCATTTCAACTTACCCTTTGTTCACTATTGCCTGCCAGTTCATCTTGTAAGTCCTTGGCCTTAAGCTCCAACTTAGTCCTCTGCTTAATTTGCTCTTGTCTTTCAGCACTGAGTTGTTCTTTCTCTTCTTTCATAGCTGAAATTTTTGTTTTCAATTCTCTAACTTGGCGCTCAATATCCTATTCAAAAAACATCAAACAGAAAATGAGTCAGAGAATTCGCAGTGGTGCACACCTATAATCCCAGCTACTTGGGAGGCTAAGGCAGGAGGAATGGAAGTTTAAGGGCAGCCTCAATGACTTAGAGAGACCCTGTCTCAAAATGAAAAATAAAAAGGGCCCAATATGGTGGCACACACCTGTAATCCCAGTACTTGGGAGGCTGAGACAAGAGGATCTCAGGTTCGAGGACAGTCTCAGCAACCTAGCAAAACCGTTTCCAAACAAAAAATAAAAAGGGCTGGGGGTGTAACTAGGAGGTAGAGTGGCCCTGTGTTCAATACCCAGTAAAACCAACACACACACACACACACACACACACACACACACACACACACACACATTGGGGCCAGGGGTATAGCTTAATGGTAGAACAGCCCTGAGTTCAATCCCCAGTACCAGTGGGAAAAAAAAAAAAGTAAGTAAACCTGAACTTTGTTTATAGTCTTACCTCCATTTTATCTCTTGCATCCTGCTGGGCATCTCTTAATTGTCTGGATTTTTCTCCACTAGTTTCTCGCTTAGCAGAAAGCTGTGGGAAAAAACAAGCTACCATTTCTAACTCATTTTACATTAATCTAGTATTTTATAACACCTAGTAAAAGTATCTGTTAAACCAAAATTAGTCATTCACTTAAAATGTTCATACACAAAAAATCTTTTATGTTTTTCTATAAGTAGATAACTCAACAATTATCTAAAATTCTTGCACAAAAAAGCAATACAAATTTACAAAATACATTCAATTCCAATAAAAAAATTCAAAGTTTTAATGGTAGCTTTCCTCTTATCTGGCCTGATATCAACATCTTATATATCAAATACAACTATAGCAAAGACAATACAAGTTTAGTCATTTTCTTTCCAGTAAACTGAAATTAAAAATATTGGTGACTAAGAATTCATTAAGAGGCTTTTAATTTTTACGTTTCTATTTAAAATCACTGAAAAGTATAAATACAGGATGAATTTAACATAACCATAAAAATAATCTGTCAAAGTATTTTACCTCATCAAGTTTAGCACGAGTCTCATTAAGTTCTTGATTGTAAATGGTATACTCCAGGGCTCGTCTCATTTTATCCCATTTCTGATACTGAGCTAATTCTTCCTTTTCTTCTTCTAAAGTATGTAATCTCTCTTCAATGTATTTTAACAGCTCATTGATTTTTTCCCGTTTGCCCTCTTTAAAAAAAAAAAGAGAAGGTGAAGTTAAATAAACATTTTATGTGATATCACTTCTCAAATATACCACAAATTTATTTTTAAGAACCATAGCATTACTTCTTTGACATTATGTGATAATCAAATCTCAGATATTAAAATGGCAATAAGATAGTTCTCTATGAAACGCATCAGAGAATGAGTTTACACATGGTAATGATTCTTACATGTTACATATAATTAGGGACTCAGTTTAAGCTACCTTTGTAAGTCAATATACCTTCCCACAACTTAAAACTAACATCATTAATGTTACTAATTCTCAATTTTTATTAATACTAGCATTACCTATAGCTACCATATACTGAATAGCTACTACATTCCAGTCATGACACTACTTTGTTCCCCTCTACTCACCACCAAAATCTACAAAAGCGAACTTTATTTATTTTGTGGGGGGGGTTTACTAGGAATGGAACTCAGGGGCATTCTACCTCTGAGCCACATCCCTCAGCCCTATTTTATTATTTTATTTGGAAACAGGGTCTCACTAAGTTGTGGAGGGCCTCATTAAGTTGCTGAGGGTGGCCGTGAACCTGCAATCCTCCTGTCTCAGCCTCCCAAGTACTGGGATTACAAACATGTGCCACTATACTCAGCTCAAGAGGATTTTATGGAGCAAGCTTTGGACCAGAGAGATTAAAAGTCTAAAGTCATAATATCAGTTCATTATTATTAATTTTAGATTTTGAACCCAGGACTGTCAGACTCTAAACCATGACACAGCTCTTGAAAAGCAAAATAGGGTTTCTATAATAAATATGTTAATGAAGATTCCAAGTTCGAAGTTTTATATTTACTTGTTCCTGAATAAGTTAAAACCTAATGCCCACTTGTACTCCAGTATCTGGGAGGGAAGAATGCATACACATTTGCTGTCCTCATTAATGACAACAAGGAAGCTAGAGTAAAAAGCAACTGACCTGCAAAGACCCTATTATCTAAAAGTAGCACTTCTTTATTCAAAGTTAAATGAGTTACTGGAAAACTCAAACCTTAAACTACCTCTAATTTTCCCTCCACTTAGTACATAGGCAAACTATTATACAATAACATGACATACATTATTATTTTTAGTCATAACAACGTAATAACAAAGCAATTTGCAATAAAAAGAAATAAGGCAGCAGCATCACATTTACTTTACCTGTTTCTTTCATTAAGGAGATGCTTTCTTCTTTGCGCTCATCATACACTCTAGTGCCAGCTACTTCTCTTAATAACTTTAGTCTCTGAGAATCTGGTGCTGTTGCCATCTGGTTAATCTAAAAAATCATTACATAGCTATCACCTGCTCTCTAAGAACAAGAACTCTACCTTGAAAGAGTTTTTAACACATATATTCACATGCTGCATTTTTAGATTATGATTTGGAGAAAACAACTTATATAGTACATATACCAACATATCTATATTTCCTTTAAATTCTATTTATCAAATAAACTTGACACATTTGCAAGTCTCCTTTATGAGTACGATTAACTTACAAATGAAACACCACTATTTCTTCATAGTCATTATAGTAAGTTATAAAAGATGAGCTCCATTTTCAAAGAAAACTTTTTACAAAGGGAAACCATCACTGACTACATTTAAAAAAAAGTATAACAAAAATGGTAGCTTTAAATACAGAGAGAATGATATAAGTGCCATGTGACTTATATCAGGTATCACAAGAAGTCAAAAATGCTATCATTGCATTAAAAAACTGAAGTGATGCTGGGTGTGGTGGCGCACACTTATAATCCCAGTACTTGGGAGACTTGAGACAGGAGGATAGCAGGTTCAAGGACAGCCTCAGCAAGTAGTGAGACTCTCATCAACCTAGCGAGACCCTGTTTCAAAATGAAAATAAAATAGGGCTGGGGGTGTAGCTTGGGAGATAGAATGCCCCTGGGCTCACTCCCAGTACCCCCCCACACACACACACAAAAAGATGAAGCTGGGCATGGTCGTGCATGCCTGTAATCCCAGTGCTTGGGAGGCTGAGATAGGAGGATCACAGGTTCAAGGCCAATCTCAGCAACTTCATGAGACCCTGTTTCAAAATAATAAATAAAAAGGGCTGAGGGTATAGCCAGGAGGTAGAATGCTACTGGGTTCAACCCCAGGACCAAAAAACAAACAAACAAACAAAAAAACAAAAAATAAATAAACCCACAAAAAACTAAAGTGACAGTTACATATTTACATAAAACAGAGAATTAGTTCTGAGCTAAGAAAATATGGTCTATCAAAAGTACATATAACAAGAATCTTCTAGAACAACAAAAATCTATTGAAACATAAGTTCTAAGAAAAGAAATTACTTTAGATACACATGAAAATTATGAGCAGACAGCAGAACAATAAGCTAAAGACTGTAATTTAGCTGCTACAAATATAATCTCTTTAGGGGAAATAATATGTAGCATTATGGTAGAATTATGGCAATGTAACCTTTTTACTATTTTAATTCTGTGATAAACTAAGTAGTATAAAATATTAATTTTAGAAAGTAAATTTTTAAATAATTTTATAGAATGTATACAGTGTGTGTGTGTGTGTGTGTGTGTTACTGGGGGTTGAACCCAAGGGTATTCTACCTCTGAGCTACACCCCCAGTCCTATTTTTTTTTTTTTTGGCGGTACCGGAGATTGAACCCAGGGGCATTCTACCTCCGCGCTACACCCCCGGCCCTATTTTTTTATACTTTTTTTTTTTTTTTTCAGTACCGGGGATTGAAAGCAGGGGCATTCTACCTCCACGCCACACCCCCGGCCCTATTTTTTTTATACTTTATTTTGAATCCAGGTCTCACAAAGTTGCAGAGGGCCTCACTAGGGGGAGGGAGGGGGAGAGGGAGAGAGAGAGAGAGAGAGAGAGAGAGAGAGAGCGCCGAGGCTGGCCACGAACCCGGGTCCTCCGGTCTCCGCCTCCCAAAGTACTGGGATTACAAGCATGCGCCACCACGCCCGGCTTATACTTTATTTTGAAACCGGGTCTCACGAAGTTGCGGAGGGCCTCACTAGGTAGAGAGAGAGAGAGAGAGAGACAGAGAGAGACAGAGAGAGAGACAGAGAGAGAGCTGAGGCTGACTGCGAACCCAGATCCTCCGGTCTCCACCTCCCAAAGTACTGGGATTACATGCGTGCGCCACCACGCCCGGCTCTATTTTTTTTTTTTTGAAACAGGGTTTTAGTCAGTTGCTGAGGGCCCTGCTAAATTGCTGAGGCTGGCCTTGAACCTGCAATCCTCCTGTTGAAACTCCCCCAAATACTGATATTAACAGCTATGTGCTGCCATGCCTGGCTTATAATATTCTCAAAATTCAATCATTCTAACTCCCACAAATCAATAATGTCTTCTAGTATACTGCATCTGATTAGGTAATATAGATCACTAAGAAAACAAGATAACACCGGGCGTGGTGGCGCACGCTTGTAATCCCAGTACTTGGGAGGCGGAGACCAGAGGATCCCGGTTCACGGCCAGCCTCAGCTACTTAGTGAGGCTCTCTGCAACTTCGTGAGACCCAGTTTCAAAATAAAGTATAAAAAAATAGAGGGGGGGTGTAGCTCAGAGGTAGAACACCCCTGGATTCAATCCCCGGTACCTCAAAAAAAAAAAAAAGGAAAACAAGATCCATTTAATCTGCTGAAATGTTTCTATCCCAATATACAATGGATCTGTTCACATTATGGCCATGTAAATAAAACACTAACTTCAATACAAACTAAGTCAATTGACATATATATATATATATATATGTGTGTATATATATATATATATATAAGCCAATGAAAACAAAAGACAGTAAGGTCTATTTTTGCTTCAGCTTAACAATTAGAACCAATATACCAAATCATCATTAAAGGGAACAGACTCAGAAAAAAATTTCTATGAAAAAGGACATACAATTGTTTTACCTTTCCTTGTTTAACAATATAGTAAGGATTGCTTCGAGAGAAACCAGCACTTTCAAGGAGGTTCATTACATCATTTTTCCTGTTGGTAAACACTGAAATTATTTTCAGATAATTTTAAAGCATCCAACAATAAGCAAAAAACAAGCAGTCTAGCTCCTAGGTTAGATAGCATTAGGAAGTACAGACTAGACATTAAACTACTGCTACATCACCCTTAGCAAACCTGATTCTCATGTTCATACTCTACTGATCTGTTGCCCATGAGGCAAATAGAAGAATACTAAAGAAAAATGCTTACGTGACCATCTTCTTGTCTAAGAAATACTGATCTTTTTTGGCACCAATAACCCTTCGAAGTGAAACTTCCTCTTTATCAATCTAAGAAAAAATGTAAAAGCACAAAATTAACTTAATAGTAAAGTAGGAAATTTTTTAGATAAGGTCATCTTAAAGTCCCTGGCTATGAATACTTATTTTAAAATTTTATCTCACTAAAGATTATGAATACTCAAAACAAAGACATTTCTTTCACAATAACTTATACAATCTCATTTGTTGTTTACCAGAATGTTCAATGCAATTTAAAGACAAAAATCAGTAGGTGAACTTATAATTATACATTATTTTAGTATAAGCTAAATTATGAAAACCTAAGTAGAGCTATAAATGTTTTAAAGTATGGAAAATTAGCTACATCAATAAAATTCTTAACATTATTACTAAAGAGTAACAGTTACTTACGGGTAATCGGTTATCTGAATTGTCAAAAATAATTTCAACAAAAGCAGAAATAACACGAGGACCAGTACCCTCCTGAAAAATGAGAAAAATGGGAAATTTGTCATATAAATGATATTTTCATATTCTTTAAACATTTTTTAAAGTCAAGTGCATGGTAACAAACCTGATTCAACAGGAAAAAATTTCTATCAGACTAGTTAGTATATATATTCTTCTTGCCAAAATAGCAGAGACATTGTTATCAGGATAACAAAACTTCTCAACCAAATAATTTCTTATTATGAAAAAAAAAGAACTATCCAAAAGATATTAAAGCTAGATATACTATTTAATTTGAGACATTCTATGTCTTTTAAGTCTGTTACAGAAGTACACATAACTTACCCGTGTCACATTTAGGCCATCTGTGACCCTACATACAAAGTCCAGATAATTTCCAGTTTTAACTGTTAATAAGTAATGATTTAATACAATGAAGAAAAGTACCTAATGATACCTTATTAATCCTTTTAATGCCAGTTTGAGAAATGTAAAAAATTTTCTATAGGGTACTGGTTCTGATTACTGTGCTATAAATTTAAAATGAAAAGGAAAAAAAAGATAAAAGGTTAAACAAAGAAGTTCCTATGTGTGAGAAACACTGATTAAGACACATTGAGGGAGCAGGGCACGGTGGAGCACACCTGCAATCCCAGTACTTGGGAGGCTGAGACAGAAGGAGGACAGGTTCAATTCCAGTCTCAGCAACTTAACAAGTCCCTCAGCAATTTAGCAAGACCTTGTTTCAGAATAAAAAACAAAACAGGGCTGAGAGTGTAGCTCAGAGGAAGAATGCTGCTGAGTTCCATAAAATATATTCAGGAATCTCACTTTCTAGTCCAAAAACTAATTATAATATTCAACCAGAAAGACATAAACTATAGCATTTTTTACAGCCTTTTATAATTTTTATCCTAATGAAATACACTAACAATTTGCATTACTATTTGAAATGTTTTTCACATTGGGAAATGATGTTGCTATCTAAGTATAAATACAGGTTTTACTTATTATTATTTTGTGGTACTGGGAATTGTGCCCAGTCTTTTTTTATTTTGACAGGGGGTTTCACTAGGTTGTGCCGGCTAGCCTCAAACTTGTGATCCTTCTGTCTCGGCCTCCCAAGTACTGGGATTACAACAGGCTTTGTTTAGTTTGCAATGGTTGTTTCTCTATGCTCCAATTAATTTCCAGTTTGTATCTTACCTAACCCCCCAATCTGAAAACTCTTCGTTATCCTCAGCAAACTTATCTCTATAACTTTACCACATTACATCCTTACAGAAATATATATGGAAGACATCCATCTATTGGCAATCCTATAATTTTCTTCTAACCACTATATAAAAATTAGGCCTTTTTCTGACACTGATATAGTAAGTTAAATTTCACAGCAGAAATTCCAAAGCACTTAAGAGATAGACTGTGCCAAGCATGGTGGCATACGCCTGTAATCCCAGTACTTGGGAGGCTAAGACAAGAGGATTGTACGTTCAAAATCAGTCTCAGCAACTTAGTGAGGCTGTCAGTAACTTAGCAAGACCCTGTTTTCAAATAAAAAATAAAATAAAATAGGGCTGGGAGTATAGCCTGTAGGTAGAAGGCCCCTGGGTTCCACCCCCAGTACCAAACAAAAACAAAAACAAAAACAAAAACAAAAACCTGAACAAATGATTTTTCTTAAAACCAGCACTGATAATGTATTTTTAAAAATATATAAGCCAGGTGTGGTGGCACATGCCTGTACTCCCAGGTTGAGAGGCTGAGACTGTAGGATCAAAGGTTTGAGGCCAGCCTCGGCAATTTAGTGAAACCATCAGCAACTCAGAAAGACCCTGTTTCAAAATAAAAAATAAAACAGGGCAGGGGGTGTGGCTCAAAGGTACAGCATACCTGGGTTCAATCCCCAGTACCACCACCACCACCAAAAAAAAGTATACATACATATATGTCTTAAAAGTAGTCTCACTCACATGCAACAAAGCCAACCGCTGTTCCGGACGAAGATGACTAAATTCATCGCTGAGAACAAACTGAATTGCTAGAAATACAAAAACATATTTATTAGTACAGTCTAAAAGAGATTTATGACTTATTCATAAGTTCTCATGCCTTAATAGAATACAGTATGTCAGGTGACAAGCATTGCAGATAAAATGAATTACTTGTTTCACATAGACAAAATGCAGAAAATTTGCTTGCATATTGGGCAGGAAATGATATGACAAAAATATTAAGTTTTCAATGAAATGTGAGGTAAGAAAATAAAGAGAAAACTACAGTACAAGAAAAGAGACAAGCAGAACAAAATTATCCCTCTTGATCAAAGTATGCACTGACTGCTTCAGTTACCATTATACAGTCATGCACAGCATAAACTGCATATACAACAGTGATGCCTTAAGATTATAATAGAGCTGAAAACAATCCTCTTGCCTAGTGACATGACAGTGGATGTACTGTGATATCATATCAGATTTCTCAAAACTAAGGAAATACAGGAAAATGTTTCAGATTCCCAACTTCTACAGCACTATTTGTACTACCCTTACCTTCTGTAAGAAGGAACCTTTCTCACCTTCCACATCAGCATACCTACTTGGGCCACTCTACCCAAGAAAGGGAACTCTTTACTCAGCTCTCCTGGTCTGGGTTCACCCAGGAGACCACTGACTTTCGGGGCGGGGGGGGGGGCGCACTCATGCATTAATGTGTGTGCTTGGGATGGAGACTGGCTGTCTTTCTTAATCACCTGGGTAAAGGGGTGGGATTCAAACTGCCTTCATCCCCCTTAGATTCTGAAATTTACACTACCTCTCCCCCCCCAAATCATAATCACAATAGGGAATACAGGGAAGAGTACACTTCAGGCTTGTGTGCGCAGAATGGACAGAACCTTTACATTACTTTTTTCCTCACAGACTACTCATCTAAGGAGTTCAAAATTTTTTGAACCTACTTGTTGTACGGTCTAATTCCATTAAAAAAAATTCTTCCCCTCAAAGATGTGTTAACAGAGGCACTACTTAATATGTTTTTTTGTGTGTGTGCGCACGTGTGTGTGGTACTAGGGATTGAGCCCAGGGGCATTCTACCTCCAAGCTACAACACCCCCCCATTTTTTATTTTGAAACAGGGTCTCACTACGTTGATGAGAGTCTCACTACTTGCTGAGGTTGTCCTCGAACCTGCAATCCTCCTGTCTCAGCCTCCCAAGTACTAGGATTATAAGCGTGCACCACCACACCTGGCTTGCACTTTATCTTTAAAAAGAATTTTTAAATCTCTATTTACTACCTTCAAACTGACAACAGTCTTGAGTCGCAAGTTTTTATACTACTCTGCCCTTCATAAAAATAACTGATTTAGAAAATATTTTATAAAAGGTGAAACAGAAAACCATTTTCCAAAACAATATTAACAATGATTCTACTTTCATTCATATTATCTCATTTGATTTTCACAACCCATCTATGATAAACATCTCCATTTTTACAGTGAAAAGAATAATTTGAAAAGATAATTGCTAAGTCTCACATAGCTAATTAAAGCTAATTACTCGCCTGATATAGGGTAGAACTCAGACCCTTCCACTCTAAACCCTCTAAACCACAACCTTGTAGAAAGTATTTCTTAGAATTCATGCAGACATAGCCTCAGAAAACCAATGATTTTAATAAATTATCTTAAGATACTTAAGTCTTAATATATTTAGAATTCAAAATGCAATGCTTACCATAAAAAAAGTTACTTTTTCCAGATCCATTTCTGCCCACTATAAAATTTGAAAAAGTACAAGTTATTTTATATAAAAACCAGTAACATTAAAACTACCAAATGTACTAAAAAAAATTTAAATCCAATTTTCTAACATACCACCTTAATATTTGAAATTCAATACAACTGAAAATGAGAAAAAGAAATCAAGAAATAAAACAGCTGCAATCACCAAATGAGTGTGATTTTGTATAAACTTCCATTCATAGGTTGTTGGTTTTTTTCTTTGCAGTACTGGGGATTGAACCCTGGGGCATTCTACCTCCGAGCTGCAACCCCAGCCCTATTTTTTATTTTTAGTTTTTTGGTGGTTGGGGATTGAACCCAGAGGCATTCTACCTCCAAGCTATACCCCCAATTTTATTTCTTATTTGGAAACAGCGTCTCACTAGGTTGCTGAGAGCCTCACTAAGCTCTGAGCTGGCTTTGAACCTGCGATCCTGCTGTGTCGGCCTCCCAAGTACTGGGATTACAAGCGTGCACCACCACGCCTGACTCCAGTAGTGTTTTTTAAAAAGATATTTCATTATTGATTCTTTCCCAGTAGTTTTAAGTTAATAGGTATAACTAAATATACCTGGCATTCATAATTTAAAATCATACCAATGAGTGTATAATTCCATTTCAATGATATATATACTATTTTTAAAGATTCACATATTGCTAACATTCTAAAATATTTAATCATTTAAAATTTGCAAATGTTCTCATGTTAAACTATTTATGATCAACCTTACACATCATGTAGAGTCCCATAGAACCACAAAAGTATAAACAAATTTAAAATACACTTTTAACAACTTGAATTCAGATATAATTCTACACATAAAAGGATTTCAAATGTTTTTGACTCAATGAGGTTATTTGTTGAGTGAAATCTTTAGCATTAAGAGTCATTAATAAGCTGGGCATGGTGGCCCCTGCCTGTAATCCCAGTACTTGGGATGCTGAAATAGGAGCATCGCAGGTTCAAAACCAGCCTCAGTCAGGCATGGTGGCGCACACTTGTAATTTCAGTACTTGGGAGGCTGAGACAGGAGGATCGCAGGTTCGTGGCCAGCCTCAGCAACACAAGGCCCTCCGTAACTTAGTAAGACTCTGTTTCAAAATAAAAGAATAAAATAGTGCTGGAGGTGTAGCTCAGAGGTAGAATGCCCCTGGGTTATAACCCCAGTACTCCTACACACACACACATACACACACACTCTCATAAACAACTATATCAATCTCTCTCAATATGGACCAAAACATCCTGAGCAAATTAGCCCCAAGACTATAACCTTCAATGCAAAGCAAAAATCTTTACCTTCCCAAAGAGATTATTTGTTTTATGCCAGAAAGTACAAAAATACTTTTTAAAAAAGCATGTAATATGTATCAGAAACAGCTTGAAGAAGGCTTTTATTGGCTAAATCTAGGGCAATATGAGCACAAAAACAACCACCTGAATATAAATTATGGAGGGAATAACTAACGGGTTACTGATAATAAAAAGATACAATAGGTAAGAAGGGAGGGTTCTTGCTTACAGACTATCAAGTGTCAAGAAATAAAGAGTGAAAGGAGTAGGGGAAATAAAAAAATCACCATCTTGTAACCATCAGAATAAAAGCAAGACTCATCAATGGATGCTAAATCTAGGGGGGAAATACAGTGAAAACACTGGGTACCACCTTGACTATCCTCACAAGTAAGAGGAAGATGGACCTCATGTGCTTCTAGATGTGATACCTTAAGAAGGACACAATATCATTGTAGTATTTCCCCAAAATAACAATGTTATAAAAAAAAGCCGGGTGTGGTGGCACACACTTGTAATCTCAGTACTCTGAAGGCTGAGACAGAAGGATCGCAGGTTCACAGCCAGCCCCAGCTACTTTGTGAGGCCCTCCGCACTTAGTGAGACCCTATTTCAAACTAAAGAATAAAAAATAGGGCTGGGGGTGTAGCTCGGAGGTAGAATGCCCCTGGGTTCAATCCCCAGTACCACACACACACACACAAAGCGGCTTTGGAAATAATCCAGATTAAAACAACTAAATGTAATACCTGATCCTAAATTGGATCCCATATTTGGGGGGTAAAATGCTATAAAGAACATTTCTAGGTCAATCGACATAACTGAAAAGTGGACAGATTATGATATTATTATTAAATTTACATAAGTTGTTAACTCTCCGATGATAATGTAAGAGAATATCTCTGTTCTTAGCAAGTACACACTGAATTCACAGGTAAAAGACCATGATGTACTCTAAGGAAAAAAATGCATGTGTAGAAAGTACAAAAGCGAATGCAAATGGTAAAGTAAAGAAAATGTTACTGGTGGATCTAGGTAAGGGTACCTGAATATTCCCTATACTATTCTTATTGGGACAAATTTTCTATAAAGTTGAAATTTCTACAGAAAAGTTAAAAAGGTAATTTATCATTAAACAAATATAAACAGTTTAAATCAGTCCATTCATAAATAACTGAAAATTTTTAAATTTTCCCATAAGGACTCCTAGTCATAGAGTAAAACACTATTTAGCAATTCTAAAGGATACTGAATATTTAATAAGGATATTAAAGATTTATTCTGAAGGAGACAAATAGCAAATTGTCAACATATTACATGATGAACCCATTTATATTTGAAAAGGCATACTTAACAGATGTATACAAAGACTTTAAAGAGTGGGAGTGCATTCAAGGAAAGACCCAAAGGAAGCTATAGCTCCCTGACTACTTTGGGAGCAATACATTTCAAAAGAACAGGAGAAATTAATGTCCTATGTGGTAACTCTGACCAATGACTGACAGATGCCAGTAGACAAATCCCTTTGCATTCCTCTCCCATCTGACCTAAGCATAGTGGGTCCACAAAGTCTGTCTGGAAGTTATCCAACATGATCACAATCTAGCTGTGTCTTTTTTTTTCCTATTTTTATAACTCATAAAACAGTGCTTGTATAAAATTCACACAAAGTTGCTAGAGAGCATATAATTTTCAAAAATGTCCTGGGTTTTGTTATAGTTTTCTTTTTTCTTTTTGCCGTACTGGGGATTGAACCCAGGGGCATTCTACCTCCGAGCTATACCCCCGGCCCTATTTTTTATTCTTTAGTTTGAAATGGTCTAAGTGCAGAGGGTCTCACTAAGTAGCTGAGGCTGGCCACGAACCCAGATCCTCTGGTCTCAGCCTCCCAATTACTTGGATTACAAGTGTGCGCCACCACGCCCAGCTTACATTCAGTTTTCTAAGGATACACTCAAATCAATGGTAGAATGTAGACATTATGTGGTATTTCATTATCTTTGATAAAACTATTCTCATTATTTGTTTTCTCACAGTATTAACTCTGATATCCACTTTGTGCAGGGTCTGCTCTTACTAGGATATCAGAAAAACATTAAGGCTGGATTTACAAGAGGCAAGTATTTCTAAACAGCCTAATAGCCCCTGGGCCCCCACCCTATCTACACAGCTTGAGGATCTCCAACCGGGAATCTTGAGACCCCCCCCCTCCCAGGCAAGAAGCAACCTTTTGGGGGTAAAGGTGGAAACTGAGGCCATCTCTAAGGAACCCAAGTGGCCATGCCATGGCTGTGTCTTCTTTATAAAGCTGTGACCAGCTTTCCCTTCATTCTTGCCCTCAGACAGCCCCTTCCTGTTTTCTAGGAAACCAGGGCTAATACAAGAATAGGTTATCACTAAGAATGATTATTTGAGCCGGGCATGGTGGCACATGCTTGTAATCCCAATACTTTGGGAGGCGTGCTCTCTCTCTTCTTTCCCTTTCCCCCTCCCCTCCCCTCCCCCTCCCCCTTCCCTTCCCCTTCCCCCCTCCCTGTCTCTCTCTCTCTCTCTCTCTCTCTCTCTACCTACCTAGTGAGGCCCTCCGAAACTTCGTGAGACCCAGTTTCAAAATAAAGTATAAAAAAATAGAGCCGGGGGTGTAGCGCAGAGGTAGAACGCCCCTGGGTTCAATCC
>PVJS01045207.1:0-16334 GCA_004027185.1 Glis glis
TTCAATCCCCGGTACCGCAAAAAAAAAAAAAAAAAACTGCAGAAAATCAGAATAAAAGGAACTTACATCAACATCATAAAGGCAATGTATAACCCAAAGCCAACATCATATTGAATGGGGAAAAACTTCAAGAATTCCCTTTAAAATCAGGAACAAGACAAGGATGGCTACTCTATCACCACTCCTTAGGAAAAGAAGAACAGAAATCATCTGTATTTACAGATGACATGATCCTATACTTAGAAGACCCAAAAAAACCTCAACCAAATGACTTTTAGAGCTGATTAACAAATTCAGTAAAGTAGTGGAATATAAAATCAATCTATAAAAATCAGTAGCTTTTCTGTATGCCAACCATGAATCCACTGAAAAATCTGAAAACAATTTCATTCACAATAACCTCAAAAACAATAAAATACCTAGGAATAAATTTAACCAAGGAGGTAAAAAGATCTCTACAATGAAAATTATAAACACTAAAGAAAGAGCCGGGCGTGGTGGCTCATGCTTGTAATCCCAGTACTTGGGAGGCTGAGACTGGAGGATCACAAGTTCACAGCCAGCCTCAGCTACTTGGTAAGATCCTCTGCAACTTAGTGAGACCCTGTTTCAAAATAAAGAATAAAATATAGGGTTGGGGGTGTAGCTTGAAGGTAGAATGCCCCTGGGTTCAATCCCCAGTGCCACAAAAAAGAAAAATAACCCACTAAAGAAATTGAAGAAGATCTTAGAAGATGGAAAGATTGCCCATGCTCTTGGATATGCAGAATATTATCAAAATGGCTGTTCTACCAAAAATCTACAAATTCAATGCAATCCCTATAAAATACCAATGTCGTTCCCATGTTATCTTGAAGTAATTTTTCGACATTTCATATAAGTATAAAATAACTTTACATCTTAAAAACCCTTAGTCTTAGCCAAATAAAATAATATTTGGGAAAAAATTAAAAAGATAGGTTAACGTGTAATTTTCCTGAGGGCTAGTGAGAAGAATATTTCTAAAATGTCTTTTCTAATAATTAAAGAAGTAAATGTAGTCATCTAATATGCTATATAGAATTATTTTTAACCATCTCAGACTTAAATTGAAAACACTATAATTAACAGCTTGTATTATCATGGCAGCATCTTTTCTATTAAGCATGGTATGGTACTTGTTGAAACTAGAATAAGAATTAGAAATAGTTCCCTGGATTCTTCCCTCTTTCTTTCCCCAGTATTCTGGGCATAATGGCATATTGAAAAGAGTACTGGCAAAAAAAAAAAAAAAGCTTGGTGAGCTTACTGGTGAAAAAAATAAAATAAAATAAAATAAAATAAAAAAGACAAAAAAAAAAAAGAAAAACAGTACTGGCCTGGGAGTTAGGAGTAGTGGCTGAACTATTAACTACCTATGCAGCCATGTACAAGTTTCCTTATCTGCAAGATAAGGGAAATGGAGGAGACACAATAATATCTTTGAATGTCTGTGATGCTGTTAGTCTATATTTTGTGCATAATAATACAAGCAGTCATTTAGCTCTTGCTACTTTGAGCTGTGCTAGATGCCTCTTATGCATTGATCCTTAGAGAAATCCTGAAAGGATAGAGTATATCCTCTTTTTATAAAGGAAGAAGTTGAAGCTTAGCAGTGATAAATATTTAGGCCCAAAGTCACACAACTAGTAAGCAGCAGAACTTGGATGCAAGCACAAGTGTGTATGGCCGAAAAGCCAGGGTCTCTTTCACCAGGTCATTGTTATTTGTGCTTCTTCACAAAGGAAAGTTAGCTTTTAACTAGAGAGGAAGAGGGATTCTGTGTCATCTATAGAGGCCACACAGATGAGAGATGAGTCAGTAGGTTGTCTTAGTCTTTTGTGTAGACTGGGTAATTTATAAAGAGCAGAGATGTAATTCTCACCATACTGGCGGCTGGAAAGTCCAGTATCACTGTGTTGGCATCTGGCGAGGGCCTTCTTGCTGCATCATCCCATCATGGAAGGTGGAAGGGTGAGAGAGAAGGGACTGAACTCACGCTTTTATCAGGAACCCACCCCTGAGATCACAGCATTAAGCTGTTCACAAGGACAGAGCTCTGAGACCTCAGCACCTCTTAAAGGTGCCATCTCTCAAACTGTTGCACTGGGGGTTCAGTTTCTGACACATGAACTCTGGGGGACACGTTCAAATCAGAGCGGCTATATTGAAGACTTACCAAGATAAACTTTCAAATCTTAGTGAAATAGTGGTTTTGTTAAAGGCAGGGGGGCTTTCACTCTCTGCTTTAGATTGTGTATAATTTTGATAGTTCCAGTTTTCAAGTTTTCAGTGATGAGAAGAACATAAAGAATAACAGCCACTGGAATGCACATAAAGCATCCCCCCACATGTACTCTATTACTGGAGCCCTGTATTGATGCTGTATTTGAATAAGTAAGGATTAGATTAGGACTTCAGCCTTCTCTGCATTGCTTACTACAGTCTCCTATTACTGCCCATGCTGATATATAACTCTCTCACTATATCCTATCCCTGTCACTGTAGTTATTGAGGCTTTTTACCCTATGCATCTTTCTTCTAGCATTTCTTGCCCTCTTCCCTCCTCTTACTACTGTGATTGATTTCTTGTACTTTCTTATTCAAAAAATGCAAGGAGATAAGAGAAGCGTAGGAGCCACAGGAACTGGGGAAAAGCTGTACCTTTCTATACATCCTGATAACTTTTTAAAATCACATTATTTCTGAACACTTTGTTTCAAGCTAATTAATTTTATTGTTTAAATTCTCATAAATGATCTGGAGGTTGGTGATTTTATTTTCAGTAACAGAGTATAAAAAGTCTGAGGCCATGTGTGGTGGTGCATGCCTATAATCCTGGTACTTGGGTGGCTGAGACAGGAAGATCACAAGTTTGAAGCCAACCTCAGCAACTTAGTGAGGCTCTCAGTAACTTAGACCCTATTTCCAAAGAAAAAATAAAAAAATAGGACTGGGGGTGGAGCTTGGAAATAAAATGCCCCTGGGTTCAATCCCTAGCACCCCTCTCCCCACACACACACACACTCTCTCTGTTAACTGACATACACAAAACCATGTGGCTGATGGTGAACTCAGGATTTAAATTATAATCTTTTTTCTATATACTTTTATTGGTGCATTGTAATTATAAATCATAATGAGGTATAGAGTGATAGCAACATACATGCATACAACACTTGGTGTGTTTCCCTCTGGATCCCAACTCTTCCCGTACCTGTCATTGAGATTGTCTCCATCACCCCTTCCTCCCCTAAACTCCCTCCATTGCTCCATTGGACTCTCTACTCCTTTATCTGAATTCTTTTTTGGTACCCAGTTTCTCTCTAGCTTCCAAATATGAGATAAAACAACTATTTGCTTTCTGCAACTGACTAATCTCACTTAGCATAATATTCTCTAGTTCTATCCATTTTCCTGCAGATGACATGAGTTTGTTCTTTATGGCTGATTAAAATTCCCAATCATGAATCCACTGAAAAAGAAATCTAGAAACAATTCCATTCACAATATCATCACAAAAATAAAATACTTAGGAATACATTTAACCAAGGAGGTAAAAGACCTCTACAATGAAAATTATAAGCCACTAAAGAAAGAACTTGAAGATCTTAGAAGATGGAAAGTCCTCCCATGCTCTTGGATAGGCAGAATAAATATTATCAAAATGGCCATTCTCCTAAAAGTGATCTATAGATCCAGTGCAATCCATATTAAAATACCAATGTCATTCTTCATAGATCTACAGAAATCAGTTCTAAAATTCATATAGAAAAACAAAAGACCCAGAATAGCCAAAGCAATTCTCAACAATAAGAACCATGCTGGAGGCATCATAATATCTAATTTCAAATTATACTACAGAGCTATAGTAATAAAAACTGGCACAAAAGCAGCCTCCTAAGTACTGGGATTACAAGCATGCACCACCACACCCAGCTTTTTGTTGTTTTTAAGCACAGGAATTTGGTCTGTGAGTGACCTTAAATTTTTAATATAAACTTTTGTGTATCTGCGATTTTTCTTAAAAGAATGTTCAATGTGTTTTTGTATTTGTCTAAATGTGAAAGTGTAGGGTTAGAGAATACAGAGATTAACTTGCTCTCCCTCTAAAAAGTTAAGAGCCAATGGTTTACGATTGTGTTGGCTCAGTATTTATTCCTATTTACTGGGATTATCTTTTGAGGCCACGAAAGAAGAGTTATGAGGCAGTAGAAGAATTCTTAATGATCTTTATAGACCTCATGACAGAAATAGTTGTAAAAGTTATCCATGTTTGTGCTACGTTTATTTTTAAGCGATTGAACAAGGTACCATATATGTATGTTTCTCATCTTCAAGGAAACTATAATTTAAAGAAACATGTTAAAGTACAAAAGTTTTATAAAGAACAAAAGGTATTTATGATGAAAAGCTAGCGTCCGTCATTTGGTATCTCTAGTGCCTAATGTAGACACTTCATAATCATTTTTTTTGTGTGTGGTACTGGGGATTGAACCCAGTGGCATTCTGCCTCTGAGCTCCACCCCCAGCCCCATTTTTATTCTTTAATTTGAAACAAGGTCTCACTAAGTTGCGGAGGGCTTCACTAAGTAGCTGAGGTTGGCAGCGAAACTGCGATCCTACTGTCTCAGCCTCCCAAGTACTGGAATTACAAGCGTGCGCCACCACAATAGCAACACATGTAGTTCTATTCTTTTTAATTTCATAATAAGCTGGGCATGGTGGTGGATGCTTGTAATCCCAGTACTTGGGAGGCTGAGACTGGAGGATCCAGGTTTGCAGCCAGCCTCGGCTACTTAGTGAGGCCCTCCGCAACTTAGTGAGACCCTGTTTCAAAATAAAGAATAATATCATAATGAGTAGCTATAATTTATTTAAACTGTGGGCATATATTTGAGTTATTTTGCAACTATAAACAATACTTCAGTAAATTTTCTGGTATGTACCTTTGTGCATTATATGTGGAAGTATATTTTAGGATAAATTGCTAGATTGAGGAATATGGCCATTGTAAAGTTTGATGGTGCATAATTACTTTCCAACTGCAACTTCTATATTCCTATCCATGAATGAGAATACTTCTTTCCCCTTACCCATGCCAATACATTATTTATTATTTTTTTGCTGTGTTCACTCATAACTTGTCTTGATTTCTAAGAATTCTCTCTATATTAAGTAGATTATTAATTTTTCAATTTTAAGCATGTTTTTAGAATTAAACCAAGAAATAATTCTGGGTTTTTTGTTCCCAGGTCATTCAATATTAACAGGGTGGCAGCTCAGGCTGTGGAAGATGTTCTTAACATTGGTGAGTTTCCTGTGGCTGCCACATTACCATGTGGTCATGGGAGGCGACATAATGTATGTATGGTGTGGTGTGTGTATGGTGTTATGTATTAGCTATTGTATGATATAGAGTACTTAATGAAAGTATTTCCCCCTTTCCTCTTTCACTAGCAAAACGACAAGGAAATTTGAATCTTCCATTGAACAAAGAATTGGTAGAGAAAGGTCAGTGACAAATGATATTAATTATTAATATAAACTAATAAGTTTAGGAAGGAGAGTGTGAAGTATGGTTATTTAATTAGCAAAGCAGAGTACTTTTTTGGACTCAAACATGCTCTTAATATTAGTCTTAAATGTAAACAGTACAAAGTTTAAAGCTAGATTTCCATATTGTGAATTTTGTCAACCATGAAAAGTATAACATTTATGTCAAAACATTGTAACTGGAAACATATAATGGGGGATAGGAAAATATGGAAAAATCCGTATCTTGCACATAGGAAATACATACCTGAATTCAGTGTGCTTTTACAGTAGAGTTCCCCCTTATTTCTGGTTTCAGTTTCCATGATTTCAGCTCTTTTTTAGATTCTTGTTTTTTCAATTTGAGATAAAAAAGTTTATTCTAATCGTGACTTATCAATTAGCATTAGCATTAAATCTGCATCAAAGAAAGGAATATTAGGCACATGTAATAATTGATTCTTAATTATACAATTTAACATATAACTATAGAGAAATGATAAAAAGTTTAAGGTGATGGATATGCTAATTATCCTGAGTTGATAATTAGCTAATGTATATATGAATCAAAACATCACATTGTACCTCATAAATATGTACAAATACGTGTCAGTCAAAAAAATGCAAACCTGCTGGGTGTGGTGGCGCACACCTGTAATGCCAGAACTTGGGAGGCTGAGCCAGGAGGATTGCAGGTTCTCAGCCAGCCTCAGCAGTTGAGTGAGGCCCTCTGCAACTTAGTGAGACCTTGTTTCTAAAAATAAAATAGGGTTGGGGGTGTAGCTCAGAGGTAGAATGTCCCTGCATTCAATCCCCAGTATGACAAAAAAAGAAGAGAAAAGAACCAAACAAAGAGCAAACTTAAAAACATTTGAATCTTCCTTTTAAGATTTAACTACCTTCAGAAGCAATGGTGTGAATATCAGTGGTACAATCACTATTACAGGCATTTCTGGAACTACTCTTTTGAAGTTTCTTTCAGAGCTGGCGCATTTTTTGTGATGTGTTCCCAAGGAGGCAGATTTTTATTTTGTGAGTAAATTAGAGTTTTTAAAGAGCTAAATATGGTGATAGGCATTCAGTAAAAACTGTACTTTTTTTTTTTTCAGTACTGGGGATTGAACCAGGGGCATTCTACCTCCGGGCTATACCCCCAGCCCTATTTTTTATTCTTTATTTTGAAACAGGGTCTCACTAAGTTGTGGAGGACCTCACTAAGTAGCTGAGGCTGGCTGCGAACCTGCGATCCTCCTGTCTCAACCTCCCAAGTACTGGGATTATAAGCGTGCGCCACCACACCCGGCTTAAACTGTACTTTGAATTTTGTTTTTTTAATACTTTTATTCATGCATTATAGTGTCACATCATAATGTAGTTCACAGTGATGTGACATCCATGCACACAGCACTTGGTGGGCTTCCCTGCCTCCTTCCCCCTCCCCCCTTCTTTTATCTTTTCTGGGGCTATTGATGTGTCTCCCTTTTGTGGTGGCAACTCCTGGTCAGCCACAAGGTCAGAAGGGTAAACAATGGATACTCTAGTGTTCCCTGTCGCTCTGGTGTTTGGTAGGTTGTTAGGTATATTAAGTGTATTTTTAACTTAAACTATTTTCAACTTAGGGGTATATCAAGATGTAGCCCTATTGTAAGTTGAGGAGCACCTGTAATTCAAATGATACTTTCCTAAATAAGGCTATGTTAGATTATTTGACAGTCTTGTAATTTTTAAAAACCTGGTACTTAAACTTTCAAGCCTATTTCTTTGTGCAGCTTATACCTCCTCTCTCCCCCCATTTTTTTTTTTTTAAAGAGACAGCTTCTCGCTTAGGCTCAAGCCATCCTCTGGCCTCAGATCCCCGAGTCGTGGGACTGTAGGTGCCGCGTTGGCTTATACAGTTTGCACTTTGCATGCCAGTGCTCTGTGCTTCTTGGCTGGAGAGAAAGCAGGTCCCAAAGATTTCTAAATATACCTTGAGTAATGACAGTTTCATTGGAGAAATCATATTATTTGGCATTGTTAGAGACTGTATTTTATATAAAGGCTATTGATTTATAGTTATAAACTCTTTGACATGGTATTCTGGAAAGAACTTGGCAGGGAAATAGGCATATTAGGTTATATTTTTGAGTGTGTCTAACTAGTTCTATTTTTTGTTTAATTACTAGCTTCATAGTTTTTTCCCGTTTCCAACTGTACCTATTTCCGTGGGTACTATGGATGATGGGCTGATTGTGGAACCTAATAGTCATTTCTAAGGCTTTTTTGGTTTTTATTTTCTTTTAGTTGACTATATGTTTTGAGTTTCAAGAAACTTGCTCCCAAACAGACCATTAGAGAAGAACTGGTTTTTAAATTGGGGATAGCATACGTGTTTCATTTTGCACTTTTCAGAAGTGACCAGCCGTTATTTTGAATATTGTTTTTTTTTCTTTATAGTAACAAATGAATATAATGAATCACTTCTCTACAGTCCAGAAGAACCAAAAATACTTTTCAGTATTCGAGAACCAATAGCGAACAGAGTTTTCTCAAGCAGTCGTCAGCGTTGTTTCTCCTCAAAGTAAGCATGCTGGGTTTGACTTGTGACTGTTCTTATCCATTAAAAAACACACTTGGCCAGGTGTGGTGGTGCACACTTGTTGAGTACTTGGGAGGCTGAGACAGGAGGATTGCAGGTTCACGTTCAGCCTCAGCATCCTAGAGACCCTGTTTCAAAATAAAAAATAAAAAGGGCTGGGAGTGTAGCTCAGAGGTAGAATGCCCCAGGGTTCAGTCTCCAGTACCAAAAAACAAACCCCCCCAAAAAAACCACACTTGATCTTAAAAGAGAGGATTCAATCTTTTTAGTCACTCATTTAAGCTTAATCTAGAAGGAAAAGTAAAATCTGTGCAAATAATGAGGTATCTTGCTAACTTGGTTATAATTCTTTCAAACTTATGTCATTTTAGAGAAACTAAAATTTAAGTAAAAGGCATATAGTTATTTAGTTGGATGCTGTTGGCTTTTTAATATGCCAAGACACAGTAAGATCAAATTAATATTTTTTAAATAAACTGATTAGAAAGCAATTTTTCACAATCTGTGGAATGAAAGCAGGATAAACATTCATATAAACCTAAGTTACAGTAAGATTGATTTCTTTCAGCTTTTCTCTAAAAGTGAACCCTCCATAAATCAAACCACTAGAATTAAGAATTTCTGGTAATCAAAAGATACTATTAGCCGGGCGTGGTGGCGCACGCTTGTAATCCCAGTACTTTGGGAGGCAGAGACCGGAGGATCCGGGTTCGCGGCCAGCCTCAGCTCTCTCGCTCTCTCTCTCCCTCTCTCTCTCTCTCTCTCCTTAGTGAGGCCCTCCGCAACTTCGTGAGACTCGGTTTCAAAATAAAAGTATAAAAAATAGGGCCGGGGGCGTAGCGCAGAGGTAGAATGCCCCTGCGTTCAATCCCCGGTACCGCAAAAAAAAAAAAAAAGATACTATTAAGAAAAGGAAAAGGCAAGCTATAGAATGAGAAAGATGGTTGCAGAACCAATAGGTAGCAATGAGTTCATAGCCAGAATAGATGGTATGGGTTGAACATCCCTAATCTGAAAGTCCCAAGTCTATACTGCTCCTGTCCACAACTTTGTGAGCAGACATGATACCACACATGGGAAATTCCACACCTGACCTCAAGTGATGAGTCACAGACGAAAAGCAAGTGCACTAGAAATACTGTATTAATTACTTTCTGATGCATATGTAACATAATTGAATTTTGTGCTTAGAATTGGGTCCCATTCACAAGTTACATCATTATCTATCTGTAAATATTCCAAAATCTGAAATATTTCTGGTCCCAAGCATTTTGGGTAAGGGATATATATATATATATATATTTTATTATAAACAACAACAACAACAAAATATATATATATATATATTTTGTGTGTGTGGTACTGGGGATTGAACCCGGGACATTCTACCTCTGAGCTATACACCGAGCCCTATTTTCTTTTTTATTTTTGAAACAGGGTTTTTCTAAGTTGCTTAGAGCCTCACTAAATTACTGAGGCTGGCTTTGAACCTGTGATCCTCCTGTATCAGTCTCCGAAGTACTAGGATTACAGGCATGCGCCACCATAAGAGATGATAAGGGATATTCAACCTGTATGTAAAAAATTCCTAGCTGGGTAAGATGGTGCACACTTGTAATTCCAGTACTTGGGAGGCTGAGACTGGAGGATCCGGCTTTGCGGCCAGCCTCAGCTACTTTGTGAGGTCCTCTGCAACTTAGTGAGACCCTGTTTTAAAATAAAGTACAAAAAATAGGGCTGGGGGTGTAGCTCAGAAGTAGAATGCCCCTGGGTTTAATCCCCAGTACCGCAAAAAAAAAAAAATTTCCTGCAAATCAATAAAAAGGCAGCCACCCCAATAGAAAAATGGCCAAAAGTCTAAGGCATTTCAAAAGAGGGATATTATCCAATAAACATATAAGAAAGGTACTTTATTACTCATCTGGGAAATGAAAGTTAAAATGATGTAATAAGATACCTATTACCTACTAGAGTAGCTAAAACACCATTTATATAAAGTTCAAGGACAGACAAAGCTATTACTCCTATGGTGATAGAAATTAGGATAGTAGGTAAGTTGGGGAGCAGGGTTAGTGACTGGGAGAGGGCACTGATTCCTGATTTGGGTGATGTTACATGAGTGTGCCCACTGAGCTGTGCCTTAGGAATTTGTACTTCTATTATGTGTTATCCTTAAGTAAAAATTTTACATGAAAACATTCTTGCTTAATACTTAAACACTTGTAATAACTCAACAGTCATATGAAAACAGCCTGAGTTTCATCAAGTCTGCACTTGTTCACTGATGAGACTTTGAAAATGTCCCAATTCTTATTTATGCAGTCCCCAATTCTCTCATGTCAAAGAGCAACTTGATTTTTTAAAATCAAGGCCAAATGATCTGCTAGTTTTGATTTAAAAAAATTAATTTTTTTTGGTAGTGCTAGGGACTGAACCCAGGGCCATTCTATCTTAGGGCTACACCCCTGCCCTATATTATTTATTTGAAAACAGGGTCTTACTAAGTTGCTGAGTCAGTCCTCCTGTCTCAGCCTCCCAAGTACTGGGATTACAGGCATGTGCCACCACACCTGGCCAAATTTAGGGTTTTAAATTGACTATTATTGAGGGTTAAGAAAACTGTTAATATTTAATGACCTGTTTCTTTTTTCTTAGGGTTTGTGTTCGTTCTCGTTGTTGGGACGCTTGTATGGTTGTGGATGGAGGAACTTCTTTTGAATTTAACGATGGAGCAATTGCTTCAATGATGATCAATAAAGAAGATGAGCTTCGAACTGTGCTTCTAGAACAGTGAAGGATTTCTTCAGATTTTGATTACTGGAAAAATATTTTACTGTGGAAACAGACCAGTCATAAAACTACATTTTTTTGGTTAAGACTGGTTGCTTCTTGACTCAAAGGTGACAAAGAAAGTGAGATTTGTATCATTCTGCTGGATTCTGATAGAAAAAGATGTTCACTGTGTGAGAAAATGGACTAAATGAATTAGAATTGATACCAGTTAAATTTCTGTTATTTACAATTGGTAACCAAGAGTGTTGGTATCTTTTCAAATTTAGAGAGGCAGGCTTAAATAAAGGATTAAATGTTTAGGATTTGAAATTTAATTGTGCAAGTATTGTTTTCTTCCCTTTCTTCCTAACTTTGTTGAATTGGTCATACATATCATTTGATTATTGCATTTTTTATAGTACCTAATAGTCAAGATTTTAAAAATTTTTGATGATGGAGAATTTTGATAAATCCTGACATTGACCTAATTGAAGTAGGTAAATGTGTTTTTATATGTACTAAGAATTTTCTAATTCTAGAACACAATGAGGTGGTGACTCTATTGGTTTAAAATTTTGAATCTTTTTTTAAAATTGTAGATGAATAGCTGGGCGTGGTGGCGCACGCTTGTAATCCCAGTACTTGGGAGGCTGAGACAGTAGGATAGGTTCGCGGCCAGCCTCAGCTACTTAGGCCCTCTGCAATTTAGTGAGACCCTGTTTCAAAATAAAGAATAAAAAATAGGGCTGGGGGTCTAGCTCAGAGGTAGAATGCCCCTGGGTTCCATACCCAGTATCGCCAAAAAAAAAAAAAAATTATCGATGAATACTTTCATTAGACATTCCTTCTGGTTAATTTCAGCAGTGCTTGGTGAAATACATTTATTGAGACAAAATCATGATGCTATTTTGGGTCAGACGATTTAAAAAAAATGACTTGAGTCCAATGCGTCTTTTCCATCTTTAAAACTAACATGGATTCAAGCACTAAAAGGTGACCTGATGAGACATGGTCTATTGGAGTTTGGTAAAATCTTTTAAAAAATAGTGTCATCTAGTGTCAGAGAAAGGATTCTTTAGTAAATATGTAAACCACAGTAATTTTGGAATTGCCTTACTTAGGATTGTGGTGGTTTTCACTTTATCTCATATTCTAAATTTTACATAATAGCATTGTAGGGTAAAATGTCATGGGTTTTCTCTTTTCCCCATTATGAGAACCCCTTTATTTTTGGAGGAAACGATTTTTATTTAGTTCTTTACTTATAAGTAATCCTAGAATTTTCACAAAAGGCCCCTGTTGCTGTATAATGAAATGGTATTCTTGTGCCATTTATTCAAAGTTGTATATTTTTTTACTTGCTGGGGGAAATTTTGTTGTCATTGATAAATATTTATTGAACACCCATTCTGTGCCATGTATTACTGTGTCAGGTGCTGGATATACATTTGGTGAGTGAGACTACCCTTATAGAATTTGAGCCTAGTGATCTAGAAGTAAAAATTCTGTGAAAGCTAGGATGTATAGTAAAATTGAGTCCTTTTAGTTTTGCCAATGATTAACATGTTACTTTTATCAAAAATTTAAAAAAAGTCAATGTTAAAGTACAAAGGTAGTCTAGGTTTTGATGTATATCCAGAAGAATGTTTTACTTAAGAGTATCTGTGTAGACACTTAGAACAAAGAATTTACATGATGCATCAGATGGAAATAAAAATTAGTTTTCCCAGAGCTGGATCTAATTTCTGGTTTGATTTTTTTTTTGAACGATGTATGTAAGATATCACTTTGCAAAGAAGTTAAATTCCACAGTATAGAAATCCCCCTAACAGGTTCAAAATACCTTCTTGAAAACAAATGCCAACACTCTTTAATATCTCAAGGAAATCTGATTGTCTATGTGCTACCATAGATCTATTAATATGTAACATATTAATAGGCAACTGCTGTGTGAAATTGTTCATAAGCCATATTTTGAAAGGTTTTAAAAATACTTTATGCTCCATTTGCCATATACCTTCTCCTTGGTGGGGATCTATTTCTAAGAGATGAGACGCAAAGGATGTTAGAATAGCAAAAATATTTTTATGAATGAGTTAACGTTTTAATTGCAGCTCTATGTGAATAAAATTAAACCATTGTTATCTCCTCATTTCTTCTTAACTCTTGGGTCATTATTTTGAAAACCGACTTTAACTGGAATACAGTTTCTAAAGTCTCGCTCCCCCAAACAAGGTAGTACTCGATGCCCTTATAGACCTCATTTACATGTAATATTTAACACAGAATGATATTTAATCAGAAGGTGAAGTGTAATAAAGACCCCAGGGATAACATAACTACTCAGTAATATGAAAAAAAAATATATAGTGTTCGGGGTTGAGAGTAAATGTACTGCTCATCTAAAGAATAGTGCAGTTATTTTATCTTTTCAAATGCAGTTGATTTTTCACTTTAAACATACTTGGGTTGAGGGCATAAGTCAGTGAGACTTAAGTTTTGTACAGTAAAGTAGGTATGAAGAGTTTTAAGTCATGGGTTTTAGGACATTTTAAAGAAAATCACTAAGAAGGAGCTATCGATAAAAATTATTTTAAGCTAATTTGAATACTGACTTTTAATGCTCAAAGTTGGAATTTAGATATTTTGGTATTCATTTTGAGAAATAACTAAAATATCAGCATTTTGTTTAAATTCACTAAACAAAAGTTACTCAAGGCAAAGTAAGTTTCTAAGCTTAGTACAGGCTTTCAGGGCTTTGACCTGAGTCTTGGAGTTGGCCTCTTGGTGAAGAGTACCATTTGTCTTCCTGGATACGTGGCTAGGTGGAGGGGAAAGGAGTGGTAGAAGAGGGGGTCATCTTTCTGCTTGTCCTGGGGCTGGGGTACGCAGTGGTAAGGTGTTTCCTTATATTTGCCCAGTCCCTATGTTACAGGTTAGTGGAGAGTCCTCTGTTCTTGTGTTCTCAAAGCAAAGAATTCAGAGACATAAAACAGTGCGTTGTTTGAGCAGAGGAGTTTATTGTTGGAGGAGAAAACAAAAGTGCATTCTCAAGATACCAGAGTGGACCATTCCAGGAGTGGAAGCAGCATGGTGTCTTCCACATGGTGGCTTTTTATATTCCATCTGGAAACCTTCCTCCTCATGTATTATGTATTTGGGGCAGTCATTGCTATGATGAGCCTTGGCTTAGTGCCTCTGCTGATTTCGCCAGGTTGGAAAATCTCCCATCAGTACCTAAGCAAAACCCCTGGGTGGGGGTGGGGGTCAAAACCTCAAGGCAAATGATGTTGCAGTGAGCCCAAAGGACAGTGCCTCAGCACGCTGTGCATGCTCCAAAGCTAGAAAGCCCCTTAGGCTGGTTACACCTGTTTTGTAGGCTTAAGGTAGTAAATGGCCATAAAAGAGGTGGCTTATCAGCGGGGTTGTCAGCTGAGGTGGAGTAATATTGTCATTCCAAGTGGAGCTAGCCTTCATTCCCCCTCTCCCTTGCTCATGTCTGCCTAGCTACCTAACACCTAGACTACTTTAGTTTCCTCTTAATGTTCTGTGTCTTCCCTTGTGCTGCTGTTCACAGTATCCTCCACATGGAGATTGTCAGTAAATGCTGAGCTCTCCAGAAGGGACACATGCACTTTACCCAGCAATAGTTTTGCACTTGGCCAATGTCCCGCCTATCTCTGAAAATTGTAACTAGGATATAGGACAGTGAGTGAGAAATCAAGGGTCCAAAAAAAGGGACATCAGTGAACATAAGACAGAAAGGGGGCAAAAAGCAGCTGTTCTAGAGCTTTCTGCTACATCTAAATAAATACCAATTTATAGAAATGGGACAGATGAACCTGTTTAGCACCATTCCAGGGATAATATCAGCAAAATCAGACTTTGGAACATAGGACAAATGACCTAATACATAAATAACCAAAAAGTAAATTCCAAGGGAAAGAGAAGGAACCCAAAGATTGAAAATTTAAGAATATCAATGAAATGCAATGTGTGGACCATGAAACCGATTGATCAAAACCGATGGAAGAAAACACTTGAGACAAGTGTGGAATCTCTAACACCATCCTGGTATTCCATGCTTCAGAATTAATTCAGAAGAATCCCTATCTTTTTGAGGTATATACTGAAATATTTATGGAATCAGGTGTGGGTTTTGTTTCAAAATAATCTATGTGGGGGTAAGGGGAAGGGTTGAGATCATGGGTAATGAGACTGGCAGGAACAACTGCTGAAACTGGATGATGGGGTTCATATTCTCTATTACCACATATATTCAACATTTCTCATTATTAAACAAAAAGGGCATAGTAATGATAATGTAAAACAGTAACCAATGAAATGGGGTGATATTCAAGGATCACCATTCCACCATTTGGCCGGCTTTAAAAGGAACCTAACTCCTAGAAGGCCTCTGGGTATGGAAATAAAAGTCTTCAAATGACAGTAAAATATATAGGATAAGCTGATGAAGTCTGTATTTAAAAGTGTTACTAGCTGACAAAAGTACTTGACTATCACATTAATTACCTGAATCCAAATATTCTACAAATGTCAATGCTTTGGGAAACACTTTGAAGATTACAAGCTTATTACTTAGCACTTTTTCAAAACGCATTATAAACTGTCATTTTAATTTGACAACACGCATATGAAGTAGGACAGTATTTAGAGCTCTGTTTTGAAGGGTCTTCTTTAGAGGCCTCTGAGCCAAATGGCAGTCCACACTATACTTTCTGGTTGTAACAATGTACTTAGGAGGGATACAACTGAGCTCAAGTACTCATTTTTATAAAAATGTATTTTATTTTAAAACAAGTTTATAAAAGTAGAAATCAATACAAAAATACAGATTACTCCGACATGTTGGCAAAATAGCTTATGGCTGGACTTGAGTTTGGAAGTACAGGTACTGTATGTTTGAGGGCATACGGAAGTCCGACTGGATCCGAACCCCAGCCCTTATCACTAATCTGTAAACAATCATTTCAAGTAGTATTTAGCACGTTCTAACTAACAAGACTTTGAAGCATAGTCATCTCCTGTGTAACACTGCTTCAAAATGTTCTTACTTAGGTCTGAGCAGATAAGGGCACTTCATACTATTGTTTCTAACATGTAAAAGTTTTGATTATTGAAAAATAAAAACACACTCATGCTATCGAAAGGTTCTACACCTAAGTCTTAACTCTTATGTAGGTGCAATTAATGCAGATTGCTCTAAAACCATACAGAACATACACCTGCTTCTAGTTGTGTATTTCTGATTTAGAGGAACAAGCAGTTCTTAGGTTCAGTAACCTTTATAAAGTGGATAGTTTCAAACAATTATTGTGAGATCATAAAAAAGGCAATTTAAAATACTTGATTCCAGAGTAATAAAAAGATAATCTAATACTAAAGGAAAACTGCAGGCAATATCAGTTCA